>JASAMX010000113.1:0-54949 GCA_030248175.1 Microlaimidae sp. YZB2_3
TTATGTGGCGTACCTACTCGTTCAGTTACGTATTGCTCAATTAATAATTCGTCATTTTTAGGCAGCCAAGCTATTGTTCCCATTTCTGATTTGCGAGGTTCCGACGCCGGTAAATATAGCAAGCAAGAAAAAATACTCAGAAATAAATTAGCTAGTCTCTATCGATTAATAGATTTATTCCAGTGGTCACAAGGCATCTATAATCACATTACAGTAAGTTTTATTTTTATCTTTAGAAAAAATGAATGCAAATTTTTTTAGGTGATATTTTTAGTTTAATTCTTGAAATAAAAGGTCTTTGGTAGATGGAATTTCAGCTAAAGATGTAAATACACTTTGTAAGTGTAGAAGTTTCTCTACGAAATACCGTCGAATATTCCAAATTTTTAAGGTTTTTGCAGCGGTTTTCCAATTAATAAGCTCCTTTTTAAAGTTTTCCTGTTGGCATTGTGATTGGCGCGGTGAAAATTGTCTGTATATGAAAATCTTATTTTTTGACATTAAGTTCTTGGATAAAATGAAATCTAAGTGATTTTGAGGATATTTTGTAGTAATTTCGAAAATTAACATTTTCTTTACACTCGGAGCGAAGTGTTAGGCTGTTTTCATCTTTTGATAAGAAGGTGGGTAATTAACCTCCAGTTTCGCCACACGTCAAACTATAAAATCGCTCGGCGTCAAACTATAAATAGTTTTGCGACCACAATTGACCCCAAAAAGCAAAAAAAGTTTTCCGCTTCGCTTCGCTCAGTGGTCAAGTTCCATAATATGCATATTTCCCGCTATTTATTTTGCCTAATGTTATTGAAAAAAGTACAATAATTTTAATAAACAGTAAGTTATACACAACAAGCAAAACAAACAAGCATATTTGGTTGATTTGTGTATGTACCTTTCCCCCTCCTAAAATTACTAGACTCCCATAACAATGGCTCGATAATTTTTTCCATATAGGTGCCTAACAACATGAAGATACTGCTTATTTTTTTTCGTTTACTGTGTGGGCGTAGCCAGGGGTGCAAAAGGTCATTAAATCTCTTTTTTTGTAAAATCCAGGCTCTGTTAATGTCGGATAATGCATGTTTAACTAAGAAAACATTTTTTTACCGCTAAAAACATTAGATAATACGCTATTAGGCCAAAAACAGTGTATTATACATCATTATACTATTTTTACGCTTTCTGCCTTTTCTCTTTTACTTTCGAAAGAGTACGGGGAAGGGCTCACCCCCCAAAGAAAATTTAGGGGGAGGGGGGACGCGGACCTCCCTCCCCCCGAAATTTTTTTGTACTGAAATCCGCCGCCGCCCCCAAATGAAACCCTGGGTACGTCCCTGCCTGTGGGGTTAAACTGTTAATTTTAAATCTCAGGATCGTTCATTTACATTAAGATAATGATTTATTTTATTGATTATTATCAGTAATAGTATTATAAGTGTTGTGTTTTGGACTGTATTCTTCCACGTGAGACCTCACTTAACCAAACCATGAAGAAAAAAATTAAAATATCAATGAATAAAACAATTTTTGTTATTTTTAGCTGCGCTTAAGTCAGGAGTCGGAAGAATTTTTAGTAAATCCTTTCGGTCTTCTTTATCACGAGGTCACTGCTAGCTCTTTAGTCAAAGTCAATATGGGTAGGTGATTTTTCGTTGTTGGTTTTTTAAATTTTATTCGCAGCATAGATTATACAATTAATTAGATTTTGATTAAAAATTAATTAAATTTTGATCAAAAAATAACGATGATTTTAATTTGTTTATTCAATTAAATTTAAAACGCCTTTAAAATATAAACTTCGTAATTTTTATTTATATGTATTTTTGGATGAGTAGCAGATTCTTCAACAAGTTTAAGCATGGACGCAGTTGCTTTAAACAATAAAAAGCTAAGCAATGAAAAGCTCTAACATGCAATATAAAAAAGGCTTTTTGACCTAAAATTAGCGTTTTTACCTATTTTTCCTAGCTTGCCAGGTTTTTAGGTTATACCCACACATGGGCTAGACGAGTTAGTACGGGGTTTGGGGGGTGAGGAAAGATGGGTTTGGGGTGGGGGAGAGTGGGTTTGTTGGGGTGAGGGGGAGGGTGTTTGTCTGATTGAAGGATTGGAAATTAACCACATTCTTAATTTTGGACACTTAGAAAAAAAAGTCGTGCTAATTTTAAATTGAAGTTTTGTTAAAGAGAACTGTTTTAAGCAATAAAAACTATAAAAATCCAATAAAATATCCTTTTTAATGTAAATTTTGCAGTTTTTTACATGGTTTTAGTTTAAAAATTGCAAAACAAAGGGTCAAATACACTCCAGAAAAAGAAACGATGTGGTAAATTTATGTTTCTTGAATTTTAATCCCTTCCACCTCCTCCGGAACAACTTGCTTATGTATTGGTTGGTATAGCCCCGTGCACATGCTTCGCATGCGATGCATGAAAGAAAACGCCCTTTGCCCAATATTATAATAAAAACATAAAAAAAATTGTTTAGAGGGAGAAGTGATCGACGGTGGAAGTACAAATATGGGTATTAACGAATCTGGCTTCCGACTCACGCAGCCATTCACAGGGCCCGGCCCGACGCCCGGGGCATCATACACCTTCCACACTGCCGTCGTCGGCGCCGTAAGGACTACACTTGTTAGCTTTACAGTCGATAGTAGGTATTTGTGAACCGAAAGAACATAGCCAAGTAATGTTAGAGCCAATTTGGACGGTCATAGGTGCCAGTCCTAACCTAACTTATAGAGGGAATTATGTACCCTGGGGTACGTAAAGGCCCAAATTCGACTAGGGGCAAATCCTAGCGATTTCGAAAACTGACTTGGAGAGTATAATTTTGGGAAATGTCAAAATATGTAGGGTCCTTCAAATGGCTGAAAATTGTTATAATAAATGCTAATAAAAATGCTTTAAAGGTTGAAAAGTAAATTTAAGTGATAATATATACTCGTTAACAAATATTATCACAGTTTTTTATTAATAAATTTTACAAAGAAGGCAAACTTTCTAAAATTTTTTGAAGTTAGTAAATAAACGAAAAAGGCGGGAGTAAGAGGTGAAGAACAAGGGACAAGGGTTCGAAAAAATATGTGTGCTTGAGTTAGTTCGAACCGGGAGTGACAAGTGACTATGCCTTCTGTGCGAGGTTACACCGTTACACTGTCACTTTTTGCTGCGGTATAAACGCAATTTCACTTGTCACTCCGATGGAAATCAGGTCTTAGTGTCTGGAGAAGAAGGGGCTTGCACTGGCGGGGGATACTTTTATCCTTTTCGGGCTCTTATGCCCTACGGCTATCACGCACGCTAATCCCAAAAATATATATTTCAACTTGATTCACCCAATGGTTACCATTTTTACAACCCATAATGTACCCCCAAAAATTTTTAGGGGGTACATTATGGGTTGTAAAAATGGTAACTATTAAATGAATCGAGCCCCATATGGTAAAAAGTTAAAAATTTGGCTGAAAAAAATCGACCATAAATTTTGGCAATTTTGAGGCTAACCCCCCAAAATTTTTTTTCAGGAGGTAGCCAAAAGTACAAGGACCTTAACGCGAGATATTTGCATATTAATCGCGGCGCGTTCAAAAGTTTTAAGACCGCAAACAAAAAATTTTTTGTCAACTTTTTTCAGTATCGCTAAAAAAAACAGAGAATAGTTCTAAGAATTTCTTATTATTTAAGAAATAATCCGTTTGGTTTTCATATTTTTCATTATTTATGTGTACAGACCTGTGCACGGTCTGAAAATGCCCCCCCGTTTTATTGGAGGATTTGCCCCCCCCCCCGTTTTTTTGCCCCCCTCCCCGCCCAAAAAGAAAAAAGTGCCTAAAAAATATGACGCCATTTTTGACCTATGATGACACCATCGCGAATTTTTTGCAGTTTTTTAGCCTTTTTCAATGTATCTTAAGTCATTTTAGACCTATTTTTACCTTATTTTCGTTTTTTCCCCTTTTCCCTTCTTTATTTCTCTTTTTTCTCATTTCTCTTTTTTCTTTCTCCCCTGCTTGTCCCCTCCCGTTTTATTGTCCCCCCCCCGTTTTAAAAAAGTTGCCCCCCCTGCTCCCCCCCCGTTTGGAATTGACCCCCCCCCGTTTTAACCCGGGGGGGCAGTGCACAGGTCTGTGTGTAGAACTTCACATTTATTTTCAGATAGACATAGTTGCCAGTGACAAGCCCATTTAGCAATTTTATTCAGATCATCTTGTAATTTAATTCTATTGTCAGATATCCCTGAATAACTAGAATACACTTTTGCATCATCTGCAAAAAGCCTAACCTCAGAGTTCTGCACACAATTAACAATATCATTGATATAGATTAAAAAAGGAATGGTTCTAAAACAGAACCCTGTGGCACCAAGCTACCAACTGGGTAAGAATGAGAAATAGTATCATTTATTATTATTTTCATTTCTCTATTTGTTAGAAATGCTTCTATCCAATTTGACAGCTTTCCAAAAATCCTATATTTATTTAATTTATACAGAAGTTTTTAATGTTACACAGTATCAAAAGCTTTTGCAAAGTCCAGATATATTATGTCAGCAGATTTTTTGTCATTAACAGCTGTAGTTCAATCGTTGTAAGAATCAAGGAGTTGTGTAATTGTTGAGCTTTTATCTTTAAAACTATGCTGAAGGTGAGATAATAGGTTTTTGAAAAAGATAGAAAGCTCATACTTTACAATTTGTTCTATGATTTTACAACAATAACAAGTTAGCAAGATTGGACAGTAATTTTCCTTTTCACATTTAGTGATTTTTTTATAAACTGGTGCGGTAAAGGCAGTTTTCCAGTCTTGTAGAAGTGAACTAGTGTTTAAAGATTTTTGAAAAAATTTTTGAATTTGGTTCTGCAATGACTTCAGCTAATCGTTTTAAAAATAGTGCAGGTATGCCATCAGGACTACGCGACAATTTGTTTGGTAGTTTTTTTAGGAATTTTAAAACATTTCTAACTGTAAAATGAATGTTTTCAAGTATGTGGTTATTAAAGGGTTCAAAATCAGGGAGATTTTTGTCATCTTTAGTGAAAATTGAGCTAAAATACTCACCAAAGATTTTTACTTTTTGCACATTTTCAGTGGCAAAACTTTCATCAGTACATTTTATGGGGGTATATTTTCCTTTGGTTTAATTTTTTTGTTGATATATTTATAAAAATAACCAATATTATTTGATCTAAGTACTTCTTCTTCTCTATCTGAATTAAATTTACTAACGCATTTAGTATATTTTTGGAATTTCTTTAAATTGTTTTGAGTTTTGAAGTTTATGTATGAATTTAGGATAACGACAATTTTTTCTTAGTGCTATTTCATATTTGTTTATTAATGGCATATGTATAAGTAAGTATATTATCAGTAATTATTTTTATAAATTTATCCCAGTATTCTTGGACTGTCTTCCGATTTTGAAACTTAAAATCCCAGTTTTGAGATGAGAGAAACATAGCTATGCTTTGATAATTAACATTTTTAAAATCCGGTACCAAAAGGTTTGAAGAATGATTTTTTTCATACAAACTTAAATTAATTTTGCAACATAGTACAGCATGATCTGAATTTCCAAAGTTTGGAGCAAGATTCACACTATTAAAATTTCAGGGTCATTGGTTAGTATTAAATCTAGAAAATTGTTACTATGAGAAGGCTCAAGAACCATTTGAGAAAGTCCTAGTGTCATAAACGTTGTTTGTATTTAGTTTCATTTTGGGAGTTGCTAAGCAATGTGTCAGAGTCCCACCTTATACCTGGTAAATTTATTTCCCCAACTAGTACAGATGTATCAGTATGATCATTTATGTGACATTTTACAAAATCTACAAAAGTAAGTAAATCATCCTCAGTTTTTATGTTTGGAAATCTGTACACATTAATCAAACGGATTCTGTTACTTAAAATAATAAGATCAGCAATTAATAACTCTAAATTTAGGTATTTTTGATGTATTGTATAGTTCATTGTATTTAATTTTTTTGTCAACAAGGAGTGGACACCCCCAACCTTTCCATGAGGTCTGTTACTTTCTCACACCATTGTAACCATGATTTTTAATTATTAGTTGATTTGGGATGGATTCGTGGAGCCAGGTCTCCTGAACAAAAATCACGTTGGGTGATCCATAATTAATATCAGCTCCAGAAATCAAAAGCTCAAATTCATCCAGACAATTTAAAACCAAGGGGGGTTTAACCCCCCCCCCACTCAGAAGTGGGGTGGAGGAGAAAAGGTTAACCCCCTTCCCAATTTTGGAAAAATGAAGAAAAAATGTCTTTAAAATGACTTCTAACTGCCTCCAAACTTAAGTTTTAAGGTCAAAATGAATGTTTTAAGCAATAAAAAGCTCAAAAATGCAATAAAAAGAGCTTTTTGATCTAAAATTAGCGTTTTTTACCTATTTTTTCTTTGAAATCGAAAAACAATATGGGTAAAATGCACTCCAATAAACAACCCCCCGCCCCCGGCCGGGGGGGGGGGCCCCCCCCCCCCCCGGGGGGCCCCCCGCCCCCCCGAGGCCCCCCAACAACAAAAGAAAACGCACGAGAAAAAAAAACGATATGGGTATTTTGCGTTTGTCGGATTTTAACCCCCCTAATTTGGGGTTTAACCCCCCCACTCCGGACCAACTTGCCCATGTATGGTTGCTTCCTCCACAAGATGTCGAGCTTTTTCCATCTACTCTTGTTTGTTTTTTGATTCTTGTAGACCAGCAACTACTGCAACAGCAGAGTGCTCTCGCTGCATTTTAGCCCTTTTCACGCGCTCCTCCATCCATGGTAAAAGGTCTTGAATAACCCTGAAGCAAATTTTAGCGATGGTAGCTTCATCAATGCCACCCGAGGTCTTTATAGCAGCTTCCAAGTTTTCAACACGGGTCAGAAGGTCATCTCGCTCAGCCTCCATTTGTTTACTCTGGCTTGCAGTTGTTCATTTTCTGCATTTACCGAATATGTTCGGGTGTGATGAGCCATAGAGATTTACTTTAACGTAAGTGGGTAAAAAAGTTTAAAAAAAATAATCTGACAAAACAATTTATGGTATTTCTTTAATTAATCACGAAAATATTATAAAATAGGGTGAAGCTCCAGGGGTTGCTCTGAAAAGAGGAGCTCCGCTTTGAAGCTCCAAGGAACATCACGAAAGAATCCAGCCCTGTGCAGGTCTGAAAATGCAAATTGTGCAGTTGACTTGCTGACTCTACCTGAAAATGGCACGCGGCGCTCGTCGCAAAACACAAAAGTGACCCTGCTCCAATCGATCTAGAATTTTATAGCAAGTAACAACTCCCGTTGTGATGTTTCACAAAAAAGACGTATTACAAGTATGCGTTGTGATGTGATGCTGGCATGTCATAATGTATCGCAACACGTCAGTCAATGAGGCTTGTATTAAGAATTGAGATTATATGTTCAAATTTATTTTTCAGCTAAAAAGTTAAAAGTAGCTAATTGTTTCACATTCTTTTTTTTAAAACTCGATTTATTCGGCCTCATAATTCTGGATGTCACACTACACCAAACAGAAAGAAAAAAAATCAAAAAAAAATCAAACATTAAAACGAAATAAACCAATTAAATTGAAAGTTTCGGTTACATTAACATTATTTATCCAACGCTTTGTTTTAATAAAACAGTAACGTTAATACTGAAAAAAACTATAGAAAATCACTATGCTTAATTAATTCTAATAATGAAAATTAACCATTTGTGATTGTTATGGGGAAGCGGAGCGGATGCTGGATGTATATGATCGTTTCTACGGCAAAATGATCTACAGTCATTATAAAATACATGACACTGCAGACTTGTGCACGGTCTGGAAATGCCCCGCCTCGCTTAATTGGAGGATTTGCCCCCTCCATTTTTTGCTCCCCCCGCAACAAATGAAAAAGTATTCTAAAATTATGGCGCCATTTTTGACCTATAATGACGCCATCATGGCAAATTTTTGCAGTTTTTAGCCTATTTAAATGCGTTAGCCCCTTCTTTTTTCTCTTACTCCCCTTCTTGCCCCCCCGTTTCAAAAAAATTGCCCCCCCCCTGATAAAACCCCGGGGGGGCAGTGCACAGGTCTGACACTGTGACTCATTCTCTAGGTAATAGCGTGCTGTTTAAAATTTAAAACGAGTCACAGACGCATATATTTTATACAAATTGTGGCTAATTTTGCCGTAGTAACGACGATATTGCGTCTCGTTGGTCAGTGTATAAAAGCCGACGGAAAAGTCACTGCACGAGAAGTTTAACATTGAACTCCACGGACGCGTTCCTCCGTCCGTTTTCGGAAGCGCTTTTTGGCATCAAAAATCGGAAAAGGTTAAATACTTACTTCAATTTTTTTTATGCAGTAGCAGCATGTTAAGCTTGTAATTAAGCATGTGCAAATAATATTCTAAATTTAATTTTAATATTTAACAATTTAATCCTCACCCTAAAGTCAAAATTACACCGAAAACGAGCTTAGATAAAAAGTTTGTAAATGTCTTGTTTGTGATTTGGTCACATTTTAAGGTTAAATTTTTGTATACTTATGTTCTTTTATTTTAACATGAAGTTTAAACAAAGTTGTATCGAATTTATGTGGACATGACCATAGGTGAAAACCATAGGCAGCACAGGTGAAAACGGTCCGGGAAGCTAGGGGGGTGGTTATCCGGGGTAAATTGAATTTTGAATTCTGAAAAGGGGGTCCCAGGGGGGTCCGGACACCCCTAGTTTTTTTAGGGGGGGGGGGTCGACCCGGGGTGCGAAATTTTAAAATCTAGAGGGGGGTCAGGTGGGGTCCGGTGTCCAAAGCAAAACAGTTTTAAACCATAATAACTTTAATAATTGTTCTCTTTATAAAATAATACTATATTTTATTGAATAAAAAGCGATATTCTGGGTGTAAAAACATAAATATGTGTTAAAAATTCACGTTTTTGGAAGAAAATTTAGTATAAAAAAGTACCTAAAATTTTCTCGAGGAGGGAGGGGGGATTAGATTTCAACTTCTAGAGGGGGGTCAGAGGTAAAAAATTCGGAAATTTGGGGGGAGGGGGGTCCCTAGATTTTTGTCTAGGGGGAGGGTCCCAAAATTTCGAGGCTAGGAAGGGGGTGGACCCACCCTGCCCCTCCCCCCTTTCTCACCTATGGTGGGCAGCCTCCACGATTTTTTTGGGGGCGGGGGTATACCCGACCCCCGCAATTTGGGGGGTGTCTCAAATTTTTTTGGGGGTATACGTCAAAATACACCCTTTTTAGCGTTTTTAGTACTGGGACCTTCCAAATTTTAGGGGGGTGTCCGGAGTACCCCCAAATTTTAGCGGGAGGAGTGTCGGCTATAATCACGATTCTTTGTGGGGTATAATAATCCCCAACTCCTATGCCCACCTATGGACATGACAATTTTTTGTTTTTAGGTATGCAAATGCCTTTTATGATTTTTTTGGAGTACAAATAATATTCATAAAAATGTTTACCTATATTAGCCAGCCATTAGTATCTTTTTTAGCGAGGAGGCATAAGTGGACGGGGGGAGGGGGTTGGGGGGTTATACCCCCAAAAATTTCGAGTAATGCCGACACCCCCTAACATTGGGGGTACCCCGGACCGGACGAGAAGGGCCAAACCAAAACCTACCCCAAAAACGGTAAAGAAAAACAGCGACTAAGCTAAGCCTAAGCAAAATCTAAGCTAAGCCTTAGCAAAACTTAAGTCTGAGCAAAACTCAAGCCTAAAGCCTAAGCCTAAGCGAAACCTAAGTCTAAGCAAAAGCTAAGCTAAGTTTAATCCTAAGCAAAACCTCTAAACCTAAGCAAAATCTAAGCTAAGCCTAAGCCTAAGCAAAACCTAAGCCTAAGTAAAATCTAAGCCTAAGCAAAACCTAAACTAAGCCTAAGCCTAAGCAAAATCTAAGCTAAGCCTAAAAACTCTGTATCAGCACTGCTGCTGGTATAGTGTTTTATTCAATGGCCCCACTTCTCACAGGGGATTTTAGGGAGTGGCGTGAGGTCAGAAATATTTTTTCGAGATTTATTTATTCAAAAATTATAATACAAAAAAATGAATTAATAAAACCAAACAAACAAAAAACTTTAAATAAAATAAAACAAAATTTTATATAAAATTTATACCATATTTTACAAAAATAGTTTATAGAATTATTACAAATTTGCGGAAAAATCCACAAAAGTTAGCGATAAACTTTAGAAGAGTGTCAAAAAAAACTTTAAGAGTTAAACTATTAAAGCCATAAAATTCCTGGAGCAGCTCTGCCAATTGCCATCAAAATTATTCTTGTTAGTAAGCTAGCAGTAATTTTTTTTAAATTTATAAACTCTATTACACAGTTTATTGCAAGCTGTAGTAGAACTTGTTAGTTGTTTTTTTTGTTTTTACCTTCCACTAAAATCCTAGTTTTTTCAATAAAATCTTACTTCTTTGTTAACGGAAAATAAATTGGAATTGGCCAGAGATTTAATCATGCTTCCGCCTAAAACTATAAAGTATACAAAACCACAAATTTTCAATCATGATAAAAATGTTTTATACCATCTTTTTAAAATTTATCACAATACACAAAGTGGTAAAATATTATGGTGAAACAAACACTAATACGTAATTAGATACGTAACTACTACGCACAGCACTAGATGGCACTATGGAAGGTTTTAACAATTTTCCTCCTCCAATTTTTAAAAACGCGAGGACCTCCCACTCTTCCAGATGTTTGCCCTTAAAGGTGCTGTACCGAGTCAAACTTTTTGCCTTCGATTTTGATGATTTTTCAAAAACCTTACCCCTGCCCTGCCCCCAATAGCCCACAAAATTTTTTCATCAAACTATCTTTGGTGATTCAGAAGATATGAACCCCCCCAAAAAATTGTTTTTTTCGAAATTCTATACTTGGGAAACAATTTTTTACTTTAATTTGATACATTGATTGTTAAGATTGGATCAGTATTTCTCGATATTGCGTTTTCCGTACAAAGTGTATGCAAAAACGTTGGGCAAACTTCATTAAATCACTGCTGTCTTTTGGTATTTTTAACGAAAAAATCGTGGTTTTTTGAACGGGAAAAGCAATATCTCGACAAATACTGCACCAATCGAGGTATAAAATTAAAGCAGCCGCTTTCTTTCAGTAAAATTTTTATATAGTAAAAATTCTATACTCATTAAGAAATCTTTCAAGTACATAATTAAAAAAACGCGATTTTTAGGAGGCCGTAAATCTCCTGAACACAAAGATATTTTAGCGAAAAAATTTTTGTGATCATTAAAATCTAAGACAAAAAGTTTGACTCCGCACCGCACCTTTAAGCGATTCCCGTGTTTCAAACTATGTTTCAGATCGTTCACTTCTATGAACTTTATAAACAAATCATAAAAAGCTTTTAATGTTTTATATTGTTATTTTGGTATTAAAACGGGTGGGAAGTAATATCAAGCTTAATTAGTTCTAAAAATCTCATTTTTTATGTGTACTGTAAAGGTTGGTTCATACTTATGACAAAACGTTCTTTGGACAAAGCCCAAAGGACGATTTTAAAAAAAGCCAAAACGTGCTTTGGACTTTTTCCTTTGAACGAAGTATGAATACTACTAGAATTTGTCCATTGGACAAAATCCAAAGGGAAAAGTCGAAAGGACAAAAAGTATGAACACGTTGTCCTTTGAATTTTGTCCTTTGGACAAAGTGTAAAGGACGTTTTTACGCAATATTTGTCTTTTGTCCAAAGGACGTTTTGTCATAAGTATGAACCAACCTTCTTAAACCAAAATTTACGTAGGTAAGTAACATTATTTTTATTATCTTAAAATATGGCATTAAGATCATAATATAAAAAAAACAGATAATAAAACGTACCCGAAAGACCGATAGACACTAAAGTGGAAGGTCCGCTATTTAATCGATTGGCGATGATATCACAGACGAAAAGAATTAGTTTCTGTACGATTTCCTCTGCATTGTCGCCCACAACCACTTTGGCGTTCGAAACCATTTTGCTTCCTAAAGTCTGCTTGATATTTTAACAAAGTGTAAAAAAAACAAAATATTCTCCTCGTTTTATTTTTGTTAAAGTTTCCATTTAAACTCAGAAATTGCGAATTTTGGTTGCATTTTTATTTAATTGTTAAGTCAAGGGCGTCAACATGTAGACATTGTTCAGTTACAATTATTAAAATGAACAATTCTAAAATATAGGTAATTTTTTGTCAATAAACCAATGCCAAATCGCAGATTGGTATGATAATTGACCGTTTCAAAATATAGCTTCTCAGTCTATTGGAAACGAGGTTGGCAAAAAATCTCGACGGATGCGCGCGATCCATGTTTCAATCGCATAAAAGACCTTTCTTTACAGAGGGCAGCAGAATTTAAAGTTTGGAACATTAAAATACTTAAGCTAGAACATAAATTTTAAAATTAAGCACGTGGGGAGGAGCTTGTTGAGTCAATGTTAGATTACGGTCAATGTTCCGATAATCTAAAAAAAGCAAAACAATTTTGTAATAAAATTAAAAAAAGAAAGCATAAGCGTCATGTAAAATGTCACTTTTTACTTTGTAAAGCGACTGCTACACTGCAACAATATTTTTATTTTTTAAATATCAACAAAACAACAATAAAATATTGAAAACAAAAACAATAATATAACGATCTTCACAGTTGTTGAACCACAAAACAGTGTTGTTTCTTCAGCGTGAAATTAAATTAATAATATTCTTTTTTTGCAGCTAAACGGCGGTTTCATATCGGTACTATCCATTGTTATGAAAGTGATCAAGAAATCTCCGAATCAACCAATACAGTTCGCACAGCTGCAGCTAAATCTTGAGAAACTTCCGGCTTTAACAATTCCTTCGACTAAAATTACAAAACACAATTAAACAAATTATTTTATATCGTTAAAAGCAGGAAACGCAAGACCGACTACTCAACACCAACTGCGTAACCAATCAGGGACGTGCCCAAAGTTTCATTTTGGGGGGGGGACCGATTGTAGTACAAAAAAAATTTCGGGAGGGAGCTTCCCCCCTCCCCCCCGAAATTTTCGGGGGGGGGGGGAACGGAGCCCCCCTTTAATTTTTGAAAACGTTAAAAAAGCAGGGATAAACGTAGATAAAGCTGTAAAATACACTGTTTTTGGCCTAATAATCTATTATCTGTTTTTAGCTGTAAAAACATGTTTTCTTAGTTAAAAATTACATTAGCACACATTGGCAGAGCCTGGATTTCACAAAAAAAAAAAATTAGAGACCTTTCAGAAAAAATTCCGAGCCAATGCTATAGACGGCTGGAAAATTTAGGAGGGGGGAGGTACATAAATCAACCAATATGATTGTTTGTTTTGCTTTCTGTGTAGTACTTATTACTTTGTAATATTACTTTGTAAAAATATTGTACTAACTTTAAAATAACATTAGCATTAGGCACGATAAATAGCGAGATATATGTACTATACTATACAAAATTTAGTATACTATAGAAAGTGACCGCTGAGCGAAGCGAAGCGGAAAATTTTTTTTGGTTTTTAAGGGTTAATTGGGGTACTAAAATTATTTTATTGTTTGGCGCCGAGCGACTAGCGAGGCGCCAAACTATAAAATAATTTTTAGCCTCTGAAAACCCCCAAATTTTACTATCTGGCGACCATCTCGGGGGGCGGCGGCCACCCCCCCCGCCCAACCACTATCCTTATTTTTCCCCCAGTCCGACCGTTTGGGGGGGGGGCGGACGCCCCACCCCCCCTTCCCCTGGTTACGTCCCTGATCTGGGGGTTATCGGGCCACCTTTTCGGGGGGGGGCGACCGCCCCCCGCCCCCCTGGTTACGTCCTTGTAACCAATTACTTTACATAATATGAATATTGACAAAATATAGCGTGTCTCAGTTTTATTAATAGAGTTTAATCAACAGGTAAGACGTTTTTGTGGAGGGGATACAAGGACTAACCCCAATAGTTTTAAGCATTTCTCTACTAATAATGGAAAAAAACTGTAAAACGGTTTCTGGATTTGAAATTTTTTCGTGAAAAGAGGAAATAAAGGAGGGAAGTTTAGTGGGGTTAACTAGCCAATAATCTTCCCAGAAAAAAGCATATTATTATTTTTAAATTGTTCAAAATGTTTTTGTTTTTATTTTTCCAAAATACATTCCTGTATTTTGCAATAATTGTTGCTTTAAAACAAACAATTTTTAATATCATATTATTGTATTTTATAACGCGACAAGCATAATGATTGCTTAGTAAAATAGCGATATATAAATCAGCAAAATTACAATGGAACTCAAAAAATCCACAATTGTAATAACGAAACTTGGTGTTTCTAACCTAAGGTCACGAGAATAGTGGCTTAATTGAAGCGAATTTTGTTTTGTCTTGTACAGCCCTTGCAATGCTTTCATGCATTGAAGATCAGGATGCGCCTTCAAAATATTTAAACTAAGACGAACCGTGCTAAATTTTGATAAAAAAATTAGCGCGATTTAAACTGATATTTTAAAGGATACACGCAAAAATTTTGCATTTAGAATAAACTACTTATGCTTGTCTATATTTGAAAAATTGACTTAAGCGTTTAAAATAAATCGAGAAAAGAATGTTACTTCGTATTGTTTGGACAAATCGTAGGCCGTCACGATACTGGTGTCGTAAAGCATTATCAAATGATCCGCCAATAGCTTTATGCAATTACGTAGCTTCACAATCACTCTGCGGTCTTCCAAGGGCAGTCTCTAAAATATTTTTTATACTACTACTATTGTAAACATTCAATTAGGAAAATACCCTCAAAAACTCTAACAAAACCTCAAAAGAGATTCCATAATAATAAAAACATAGTTTCATAAAGGTACAGCGTACCACAGTTAGCTTTTTAAAGGGGTAGACTTTTGTACCCTTTATTTGAGGGAAATAACTTATTTTTTATCTTATAGATTTGACCAGCACTCAGTGCACCAGTTTTATTAATTATCTAGGATATAAATATTTTTTCAGTCAACTTGTTTAACAAAATTGTTTGATATTCATGGTATAATGTCTCTTTAGTTTACCTGCCTACTGGTAAGAGAGTATTTTAATATCGCTAAAAAATGCTGATACATACGGGGCATACATGGGCACGGGGGGGGTTGGGGGGGGGTTAACCCCCCCAAATTCTGAGAAGGGGGGTTTAACCCCCCCCCCCACTCAGAAGTGTGGGGGGGGAGAAAAAGTTAACCCCCCCCAATTTCGGAAAAATGAAGAAAAAAAATGTCTTTAAAATGACTTCTAACTGCCTCCAAACTTAAGTTTTGAGGTCAAAATGAATGTTTTAAGCAATAAAAAGCTCAAAAATGCAATAAAAAGAGTTTTTTGACCTAAAATTAGCGTTTTTTACCTATTTTTCCTTCAAAATCGAAAAATGATATGGGTAAAATGCACTCCAGAAAAAAAAAACGATATGGGTATTTTGCGTTTCTCGGATTTTAACCCCCCCTAATTTGGGGTTTAACCCCCCCACTCCGGACCAACTTGCCCATGTATGATATGGGGGGCGGGTGTCCCAAAATTTTTTTTGGGGTATACCTAATTACCCCATTTTTAGTGTTTTTAGTACTGGGACCCCCCAAATTTTAGGAGGGGGGAGGGTGTCCGGGGTACTCCAAATTTAAGGGAAGGGCGGTTATAATAGGGATTTTTGGGGGTATAACCTCCAAACCCCCCCCCACTGCTCACCTATATTTGTATACCCCCTAGCCCTTCAAACTTTGGACCTCTCCCCCTAAAAACAATCAAGGGCCCCCTTCCCCCGTTTGTATTTTAACACCCTACTCCTCTTAAAAATTCTAAATCTACCCCCCTTTCCGAGCCAAATTTTAGGTATAAATCTGGGTAAAAATTTACTGTTACAAACACCTTTTTCTAGTGAAATACAGTACTTTTGTACTCTTTTTATACATAAAAAGCCAATTTTCGAGTATAAAATTCTATATTTAGTGCTAAAAAACTGGACCCCCCTAAATTTGAAACTGGCCTACCCCGGGTCGACTCCCCTAAAAAGCTAGGGGGATACGGACCCCCTCCCCTTTAGACCCCCCTCTAGCTTTTAAAGGTCCATTTACTCCGGGTAGCCACCCGCTAGCTTGCCGCAAATGCTCATGCATGGAGAGAAATAAAAAATCCCCTATCCCTTACCTAAGCTACCTAAAAAAGGGTAGGGTAACTGACTTAAATTCGGCCAGCCTTAATTTCGGCCACCAGTTGTTATTATTGCTATGCGAAAAGTTATAGAATGAAATGCTTATGTTTGGATAGATCCTCATGTCATCTATTTAACCATATGCAGTTCATTTCATAACTTTGTGTATGACAAAAATAACAGCCGGTGGCCGAACATAAGGCTGGCCGAATTTAAGTCAGTTACCCTAATATCAACTAAACCCTAAATTTTTAGCCTTTTTATACCCCTTAGAATTGCAGTTGCAGGTGACCCTTAGCTATGGATTGCTTTCTCCCAAAGTTTCTTCAGAATTTTTCAGAATTCTTCAGAGTCCCATTTCTAATTTCTCCGCTAAACTAACTAGTAATTATAATTATGCGAACTTCCGCTGAGATGATAGCTCAATAATATAACACCTTATAAATACCAATTCTTAGGTTAAGCTGACGGGATGGTGTAACGCAGCACGTCAGTCCGTAGATGAAGTACTGAGGCTGGAGATTACAGAGGGGTTCAAGTCGTGCATTACCAGAATTCCAGCCAAAACGCTAAAAATAGCAAATCGTTTCGCATTCTTTCTTTCAAAAACTCTATTTAATTGACCTCATTTTTCCGGATGTCAAACACAAACCTCTAAATTTTGTACGAATCCTCCGGTGCTGCTGTCTTCCTCGTTGACGGTGGGACCCACCCAGATGTAGCCGTTATTTCCCAAAATGACGGCGGCGCCGCAGGGCAAATTGTGGAAATGGCTCTTCCGCCGCTTTACCAGAGACGGCGACACTTTCACCAGAATACCCTGAGCTAACTAAAAAATTTAAAATACTAATCATCTTAACCATACATGGGCAAGTTGGTCCAAAGTGAGGAGGGGTTAAACCCCTAATTAGGGTGGGGTTAAAATCCGAGAAACGCAAAATACCCATATCGTTTTTTCTGGAGTGCATTTTAGCCATACCGTTTTTTGATTTTAAAGAAAAAATAGGTAAAAAACGCTAATTTTAGATCAAAAAGCCTTTTTTATTGCATTTTTGAGCGTTTCATTGTTTAAAACATTCATTTTGACCTCAAAACATAAGTTTAGAGGCAGTTAGAAGTCATTTTAAGGACATTTTTTTTATTCATTTTTCAAAAATTGGGGGTTAACCTTATCTTCCCCCCTACTTCTGAGTGGGGGGAGGGTTAAACCTTCCTTCTCGGAATTCGGGGGCTAACGAACGTCCCCCTATCTCCCTGTGCCCATGTATGATCTTAACTATGACATAAACTACGTCACAATAACTACAAAATCAACCTAACTCTTGACTCAAAATGTTTATGATATTTATGTATTAAAAATAAAAAAAGAGTCACATCTACGATTCTGACTCTTTTTGTCATAGTAACAACAAACAACTACAACAAATTTGATAAAAAAATTAATTACAACCAATGCATATCTCCTTGAACGAGTAGGTGGAAGGCGGATTTATACATAAATTATATAAAGCAGTGGCTTTAAATTATAGCGTTAAATTCATAGGTGTTTTTTGGGGGGGACAGAGGGGTGCACCCCCCCTAGAGCCAAAATTTTGGACCCCCCCCCTAGAAAAAATTCAGGGGGGCCCCCTCCCCCCCAAAGCTCGAGAGCGGTCCGGCCTGACCCCCCCTAGCGAGGCTGACCCCCCCCCCCCCCCCCTTCCGACCAATTTGGAAGTATATTTTTTATTTTACTGTCAAAAACACGGGTTTTTAGTTAGAAACAGTGATTTAAATACACTTTTTAGGCCTAAATAGGCTGTTTTAACACATAAAATTCAATATTAGACCTAAAAAACACTTAAATTATTGAGTTAAAAAAAAATTTTGCTAAAAAATTGGCACCCCCCTGACCCCCCCCCCCCCATAATTTTGAAATCGCGCCCCCGGGGGCGACCCCCCCTAAACCGCCCGGGGGGGCCGGCCCCCCCTAGACCCCCCCCTAAAAAATTTTGGCCTTCCACCCGGGGGTGGACCCCCCCCCCTAGCGGACCCGACCAAAAACACCTATAGTTAAATTCAAGTTGCAACTTTTAGAAATTTAAATCCCATGTTTTTGAAATACATTTACTAAAATTTTGTACTTTTTTCCTGCGCAGATATGCTATTAAAAAGTTCCTGGCATGTATTCTTATCTACTTTGCCAACATTTTAAGAGTTTTAACAACAATGAAATTAAAAATATTGATCGTATCAAGGGTTTACCTTTCCGTACTTTAAATTTCTTGTGTGAAGGGACAAAGACCCGTCTCTAAAAACCGACTGGACTTCTGCCTAAAAATTCCACAAGTTCTAAATTTTACTGTTGATTAATATTTGTGTACTAGTTTCAAGAATTTATCTGTATTTTCACATGATGACTAAATCGTTAAAATCTGATTATCTTTTTTTTTTCGAATATCAAAATCGATCATTAACTGCATTCTTAGAAGAACTTGTAAGGTTTTAAAATATTTTTTTTTAAATTTATAGTTAGATTCTTTTGAATATTTGACAAGAATGCACATTTCTTCTTATTATTATCACACCTTTTGTTGTTTAAAAAAATAAAACTCACGCTTATAAGATCTCCTTCCCTTAGGTATTCTCTCATCATAAGTTCGTCTTCTTGAGATTTCCGACGCTTAAACAGTAAGAAAAGTATGTAACTATTTTTATTTTTTATTGTCTTTTAGTTTTATTTTAATTTTCTTGATCTTAATTCGACTAATCTAACCCCCTCATTCATTGATTAAAACATACATACGGCATACATACAGACTAATCCTCATAAGCATGGACCGGCAAGCTAGGGGGGTGGCTACCCCAGGTAAATGGACCTTTAAAAGCTAGGAGGGGGGTTCAGGAGGGGTCCGTACCCCCCCTCCCTTAGCTTTTTAGGGGGGGGGGTGGTCGGTCGACCGGTGGTAGACCAGTTTGAAATCCAGAGGGGGTCAGAGCAGGGGGTCCAGTTTCCAAACAAAGTCACATTAAATCATTTATTTACGTTTTTTAGAACTAAAATAGAATTTTATATACTAAAATAGGCTATTTATGTATAAAAAAGAATACAAAAATACTGTTTTTTATAACAAAAACCGTGTTTGTGACAGTAAATTTTGACCTAAATTCTTACCAAAAATTTGGCTCGGAGGGAGGAAGGGAGGGAGGGGTCGATTTAGAATTCCATAGGGGGTTATGGTCATAGGTGTTTTTTTTTTGGGGGGGACGGGACAAAGGTGTCCACTCCCCCCCTAGAGCCAAAATTTTGGACCCCCCCTGATAAAAAATCCAGGGCCCCCCCTCCTCCCCAAAGCTCGAGAGCGGTCCGGCCTGACCCTAGGGCCCGACCGGATATCCGGTCTGGTCCGGGCCGGACTTTTTTATTTTGCCGGACTTATTCTTTTTTTTGAATGGTTTTACATATTATTCGTTATAAATATTATAAGTTTAAATCTTCTGTTTTTGTGCTTTTAACTTTTATTTAAAATCCTCACTTATGCTTTTTATCACAACCTGGCGACTCTTTGTATCACAAATAATATCACACATGTATGTATTCTGTCTTTCAGAATCTTTAGATGCTTCCTACTTACTTGATTTATTCAGTTTGGATGGCAGTTTGTTGTGTTAAATATGTCACTTGTACTTACTATAATTTATCTAAATAGGTATTCTTTTATTTTTTCTTATATTCTTTTTTTACTCTTATCCTCTCGGTGTAACCTGTAATACTCCCCATCAATATGCAAAATTGTTTTTTCTGGCTTTGCTTTATAATAATTAGGGTTTTATAATCTGTGTTTCATGATTCTTGGTGTGCTAATCTATTTCTTCATTGTGTTGGCGCGTTTATGGTTTTTGTCTTTAAAGGCTGTTAAATACATACATAAATTTTAATTGTAGTTAAAGGAAAGAAAGAAAGATGAGTGTAATGATAATGGTTTGGAAACATTTCAAGGTAAAGCCTGAGGATAAGACAAAGGCCATTTGTCAATTGTGTCTGCCCAAGTCCACAGAATACAAAAGAAGGAATGATCCAAAATCTTATAGTACCAGTCCATTATGACGTAATCTTCAAACCTCCCATCCCAGGGAATACAAGAGCCTGCAAGAATTGAACATATTGAAGGAAGAAAGTGAAAGCTACAAAGAAGGAAAGTCTGTATATTTTGGAAGATTTGGAGGTGCAACTAAAAAGCAAATGAAAATATCTGATATCTTCCAGAGGCAGACTTCATTTCCAGAAAATGCTCCCATCACTTATTTAGATGGCAAAAAGTATCTGTCAGCACCTTGCGCCTCTGTGGCAAGTGAGAGATCTTTTAAAGTGGCTCAATTGATTTCAGAAAGTGACAGAGCATCCTTAAAGCCAGAGAATGTGGAAAAGCTAGTATTTTTGAAATACAACTTAAAATCTCTGAATTACAAAGTTTGAATATTATTAGTTGTCTTCAAAACTAAATATGCGTTTATTGGCTTCTGTTACATTGATTATTATTAGCTTTTTGTTGTTTCATTATTGCTATTTTGTTTTGTTGGCATATTCTATTGTTTCCATTATTTTGCCTTGATTTTAGTAAATTTTTAATTAGCTATTTTGGTTAAAGTTTTGACTATAGACTTGAAACCTCTTCAAAATGATATATTATAAATTATATCTACATATAAGTATCAAATATATACATATTAAATTATTACTATGATCCGGGCCGGACTTTTTGAAAGTCCGGTTCGGTCCGGGCCGGACCGAAAAATCCCGGTTCGGTCGGGCCCTACCTGACCCCCCCTCCCCCCGACCAATTTGGAAGTATATTTTTTTATTTACTGTCAAAAACGCGGTTTTTAGTTAAAAACAGTGTTTAAATTCACTTTTTAGCCTAAATAGGCGGTTTTAGTACATAAAATTCAATATTAGACCTAAAAACACTTAAATTATTGAGTTAAAAAATTTTTAAAAAAATTGGACCCCCCTGACCCCCCTTTAAATTTGAAATCTCGCACATGGGGTCGACTCCCCTAAAAGCCAGGGGGGTCCGGTCCGGACCCCCCTAAAAATTTTTGGCCTTCCATCCTGGGGGGTGGACCCCCACCCAGCGGACCCGACCAAAAACACCTATGGTTGGGGTGTCATAAATAAAAAAATTTGGGGGAAGGGAGCGGGCCCTAGAATTTTTTCTAGGGAGGGGGTCCGAAATTTTGAGGCTAGAAGAGGGTGAACCCCACCCTACTCTACCCCCCCCCCAAATGCTCATGTATGCTAATCCTGCTGGTAGTGGCATAGATGGGCAGCCTCTTGGACTTTTTTTTGGAGGGGGGTATACCCAACCTCCGAAATTTGGGGGCGGGGTGTCTCAAAAGTTTTTCTGGGGTATACCTCAAACACCCTATTTTTAGTACTGGGATCCCCAAATTTTAGAGGGGGGGAAGGTATAACTCCCCCAACCTCTCCCCCCCTACCCACCTATGGGTGGCGGCATACATCTTTTTAGGAAACTGTCCACTTGGTAGGACTCATATATGCAACGCAAACAGCAATATTTAAAAATTTCGTAAAAATACATTACGTTGGCTAAATATAAAATTTTATACTTATTAAATGTTTTTTTTTCTCTAATTTTATGCAAATTTTCACCTACCAATTCACCACCTGGTAGATTTACACTGGATAAAAGAAGTGCAGAGTCTACGCGTGAATTGGTCTCCACCTTCCAGCGCTTCTGCCCCACTTCCGAAATCCTACCCACAATCACATCACCTACTTCCCCATTATACCTAAAGTGAAAACGTTCTGTAAAATATCGTTGTTACAACGGCAAAATAAGCCACAATTCGTAAAAAATACATAGGACTTTGACTCATTTTAGATTTCCAACAGCACCCTATTAACTACGGAATGAGTCACAGGCACGTGTATTTTATAATGACACTGGCGAAAAAAAGAACTTAGGCTATAAAAGTTTCAACTGCAAAATTTTTAACCACCCCTTTAAAACACAAAGAGGAAAATTTTAACTACGGCCAAGCTGTGTACCTGGCACTCATAGGTGAGAAAGGGAGGGGGGGGAGGGTGGGGTCCACATCCACTAGCCTCGAAATTTTAGGACCCCCCTAGACGAAAATCTAGGGGCCCATCTCACCCAAAATTTCCGAATTTTCGACTGACCCCCTCTAGAATTTGAAATCTGACCCCCCTCTCGGGAAAAATTTTAGGTACTTTTTTATACTAAATTTTCTTCCAAAAACGTGAATTTTCATCACATATTCATGCTCATGCGTTTACACCCCTTTTATACCAGAATATTGTTTTTTATTCAATAAAATGTAGTATTATACTATAAAAAAACAATCATTAAAGTTATTATGGTTTAAAACTGTTTTGCTTTGGACACCGGACTCCATCTAACCCTCCTCTAGACTTCAAAATGTCGCACCTCGGGTCGACCCCTTTAAAGCTAGGGGGGGGGGGTCCGGACCCCCCTGGGACCCCCTTCTAGAATTCAAAATTCGATTTACCCCGGGTAACCACCCCCCTAGCTTTCCCGACCGTTCTCACCTATGCTGGCACTGTGCAGGATATAATTTTGTTGAGGGATGAATACTTCTTTGATTTGATAGCCCATTATGTGCGATGACACGCGCCGTATTTTGAATTCAGGATAATAAAAAAAACCGCGAAATTTTAGGGTAAGTATAAATCTAAAGGTCCACTTCAGTAAAAGCCCCACCTAATAATTCTCAAAAATATTTATATGAGAAAATTACACGACAAGAAGCGAGCAGCCTCTATTTTTAACGTTTGCAGTACTACTACTCCTGTTAACCCCCCAAATTCTGAGAAGGGGGGTTCCCCCCCCAAATTCTGAGAAGAGGGGTTTTACCCCCTTCACCCCGGACCAATTTGCCCATGTATGCTCCGGGCCGGGTGTGTGTGGTTTACCCTCAATTTCGAGGATGGGGGTATCGATTTTTGTTCTACCGATCTATATATACGACCGTCTTTACAAATAATACTTTATTTAGGTCTTAGAAAATACGAAAAACTGATTTACCTTGCTTTAACCGGTTTCACACAGATTAGTTTGTTCACCCGTTCCACTACACCTGCAACGCTAGCGTACAATTTGTCTCCATCCTGATAAGTGCCGTGGCCTCTTAAATCGTGTTATTAAAATAAATAAGTACTGTTATATTCCTAGGTGGGTAGTCTCACGGATTTGAAGGGGGGAAGAGGATATACGATATACCATATACCCAACCCACAAAATTTGGGGGGAGGTGTCCAAAACTTTTTTTGGGAGTATATAATTCAAATACCCCATTTTTAGGGTTTTTAGTACTGAGACAGTGATGTTCCTTGCGCTCCAAAATAATGCTCCGGAGCTCCGGCCTTTTAAAGTGAAGGGAGCTCCGGAGCTCCGCCCCTTAAATAAGCTATTTTAAATTTATTTAAGCTTAAAATACATTTAAAGCTACTCTATTTGCATTTTTAAAACTGTTTCTAATGTTTTACAATAATTTACAAAAAAATTTTGATAAAATAATGTATAGCATCACTCTTTATTATTTATGAATTTATAAAAAATAGAACGGAGCTACGGGGGTTGCTCCAGAGCTCTTAAAAGCGGAGGTCTGCTCCGGGGCACATCACCAACTGAGACCCCCAAATTTTAGAGGGGGTGTCCGGAGTACCCCCAAATGTTAAGGGGGTGTCGCAAGTAATCGGAATATTTACGGGGAGCGAGGGGATAACCCTCCTTACTTAACCCCCCCCCTTCGCCCACCTTTGGTTATATTATTGTACACCACAACAGCAACTTATGAAAAACTTTCAGAACTTTGTCTGGTTATGAAAAAACATTATTAGAAAACTTTTTATTTTAACTGATTAATATAAATGGTACAATCAAGTGGCACTGCAGCAATTTTTAAACCACTGATCCATAGATGAACAAGGGGGGAGGGTGGGGTTCACCTCCCTAGCCTCGAAATTTTGGCCCCCCCTAGAAAAAAATCTAGCCCCCCTCCGCCCAAATTTTCGAATCATTCACCCCTGACCCCCCTCTAGATTTTGAAATCTGACCCTCCCTCCACTCTCGAGAAAATTTCAAGTACTTTTTTTATAATAAATTTTCTTCCAAAAACGTGAATTTTTAACAAAAATTCATGTTTTTACACCCTTTTTATAACTAAATATCGCTCTTTATTCAATAAAATGTAGTTCTATCTTATAAAAAAACTATTATTAAACATTTAATGGTTTAAAAGTATTTTGCTTCGGAAATTGGACCTCACCTGACCCCCCTCTAGGTTTTGATTTGACATTTTCCACCCCGGGTTGACCCCCCTAGAAAGCTAGGGGGGTTCGACCCCCCCTAGGACCCCCTTTAGATTTTGAAATGTCATTTACCCGGGGTAAACACCCCCCCCCTCCTTGTATTGTACCCCACCTGACCCTCTAGGTTTTAAAATCTTCCACCCCAGGTCGATCCCCAATAGAAAGCTAGGGGGGGGGGTTCGACTCCCCATAGGACCCCCCTCCTAGATTTTGAAATGTCATTTACTCGAGGTAAACACCCCCCCTTAGTTTTTTGACCGTGTTCATCTATGCTGATGTCTAAAAAGAGTATGAGTATAAACTACTCAACTTTGCTTCCCTAATTGTTTGCAGTTTGAGCTTCTTCTAGTCATTTTTGGTCCTATCACATTTTATTCCAGTTTTCAGTTGAAAACTTACAACCTCACTCATCCTTTATTAAACCATAGGTGGCGTGGACGGGCAACTTAGCTTCCCGGATTTTTTTTGGGGGGGGAGTAGGAGCGGGTATCATACCCGACACCCGAAATTGAGAAGGGTACACCATACATGGGCACGGGGGGAGGTTGGGGAAGGTTAACCCCCCAAATTCTGAGAAGAGGGGTTTAACCCCCCCCCCACTCAGAAGTGGGGGGAGGGAGAAAAGGTTAACCCCCAATTTTAGAAAACTGAAGAGAAAAAGTCTTTAAAATGCTTCTAATTGCCTCCAAACTTAAGTTTTGAGGTCAAAATGAGTCTTTCAAACAATAAAAACCTCAAAAATGCAATAAAAAGGGCTTTTTGACCTAAAATTAGCGTTTTTTTACCTATTTCTTTTTTAAAATCGAAAAACATAATGGACCTGCGCTCCACCCCCCCCCCCCCGGGTTTTTTTGAGGGGGCAATTCCGAAACGGGGAGGGGGGCGACGGGGGGAATATTTTTTGTACCGGGGGGGGGCATACAAAGGGGGACGGGAATTTTCAGACTGTGCACAGGTCTGCATGTATGGGATACACGGTCCTCCCTTTACTTCAAATTTTAGGGAAGGGGTGTCAAGGGTACCCCCAAATTTAAGTGAGTTTATCGGCAGTAATTGAAATTTTTTTGTGGGAGGGTATAACCCCCAACCCTCCAATCCCCATCATGCCCACCTATGCTTTAAACCCTTGAGAGCTGTTGTAGTTTTAAATTTTTTAGCCCACGAAACTCGTTTGGAAGCGGTGGAATATATTGAATTGAACACATTTTTTATTCCAACATCAAAAAAATGCCCTCTTCACGCCGTTTTATTTTTTATTCCCCGCTTTATTCTTTCCTCGCCCCTTCCCTCGAAATGAAAAATATACAAAAAATATGCGCCTTGACCTATTTCAGTAAAATTTTGCAGTTTTTCGCAGATTTTAACTCAATTTAAGCCATTTTACATCTATTTTGACATCAATGTAGCTTTTTCTGTTTTTTTTCTCTTTTTCTCTCCCAAGCGTCGTTTAGGGTTTAGTTTTATTTCCCCGTGCCCTCCCCTCCATCATAGCCCCAGGGAAGAGGGGCAGTGCACAGGTCTGCAGAATGCAGAGATGCCCGATTTGGCGGTAAAATAATAATTTGAACCTGTAAATAGTTTATGGGCTATAATAAATATATTTATTTAATAATAACTTGCACATCAAAAATATAGAATAAAGAATTTGAATAAAAAAAATTGACGCTCAAAACATAAAACTTGAAAAAAAAGGTATATATCACTAAAATTGTATACTTCAAAATACTATTAAAAATGGTACGTCCGCACAAACGTAGCATTTAAATGGTACTTTAAAAGTACTTTTTAAATGGTACTTTTTCAAGTGGTTTTTTCTAAATATTAATTTTTCCTTAGTTATATATTTTATAATAATACTTCTGTGACACATACCGCGTATGTGTCTCTTCCGTGAAAACTCAAAGTACAAGCGTTGTTGAAGGCGATTATCTTTTCCTTCTTTGTCCGGCCTATGGCGTAATGGATAGCACTTTGGAGGTTACGGGTTCTATTCCTGTATCGGCCAAATTTCTCAATAAATCTAGCTATCTAAATTTTTCAGCGCCTGGTCATTTTCGCTTCTACTTTGGGTCGTCACACTTGAAAGCATAGATAACCTACCTCATATATGCCGGATCGCTGGTAACTAAATCTCCAGGGGTAACCAGATGTTTTAAATCCACCGACTTCGAGGAACTAGCGGAGGGAAGTTCGTGTGACAAATATATATCTGGCTCCATTGTTTTAAAATTCAAAAAGCTATGATAAAAAAGTACTGATCTGGTCTGTGAAATTTTTTTGCAATGTTTGGAGCGGAGCTTCAGTTTCGAAGCTTTGACCAAAACCAGAGCTCCGTTCCATTTTCATACTAATCTTATAATTACAAAATTTTAGAGTTTTTCGACAACATTTAGGTTTAATTTTTACTGATTTAATGATTAAAAAATTAATGACGATTCTTCCACAGATTATGTTATTAAATTCTTTAGTTATTAAAAACAATAAAAATAGTCTTATACTTTCCTGGTTACGATTTTATGAGCTACGGAGCATAACATTGGAGAGTTGAAACACCACTTATAAAACAGAATATTTCCTGAAGATTTAGGCTTCAGTTTTTAAAACACCTCCCGAGTTTAGCTGTGCTAACTTTATGAATTATTAATGATGTCGTATTGTGCCTTAACAACACAAATAACAAAACTAATACAAACGTACGAATTCGAAGTTTGAATTTAAAGTTAAAGAAGAATTTTTTTACATTTTTAACCTTTTGGGTCCATATATTCCTGTCAATTTCTCCGGACCTTTGCACTGCCCCCACGGTTTTAATCCGGGGGCATTATTAAAATGGGAAGAGGGGCAAATTTTTTGAAAGGGGGAGGGGACGCGAAGAGAAAAAAAGAAAGGAGAAAGAAAAAAGGACTAATGTTAAATTGCGTTAAAATAGGCTAAAAATTGCAAAACTGTCAAAAATGGCGCATTATTTTTAAGGTGTTTTTTCAATATCAGGAGTGGGAGGGAGACACAACCACAAATAAAGAAGCGGCATTTTTGGACCTTGCACAGAAACATATTTGTTTCTCAATTATTATTTTAGGAGACGGAAAGGCATGATGGGGTCCATAGAGCCCAAGTAACTTAGGTTAGAGCCGCCTAACAATTTTTGACTTGTTCAAGTTTGAAATTTATTCTTTTAATTTATTATTAGCTTTTAAGGTTTCTGTTTAGGCTTGCTTACGATACACGCTTTAGCTTCGACTGGGGTGTCGAAGTTGCCTATAAAATTGCTCGGCTCCAAGTTCCTTCGGCTTCAACAATCCTTAATTGACGGATGTACGTCACTGTTTAAGAGTGGGAAGAAAAGTACAAGAAGACAGAAGTCAAATCATTTTAAAGTCACCTTTTTTAATGTTGACAAATTAAGATTATTAAGACCTCGTAAGTCCAGACCAGTGCACGGTCTGGAAATGCCCCCCCCTCCGCTTTATTGGAGGATTTGCCTCCCCCCTCCGTCCAAAAAATATGACACCATCATCGCCATTTTTTTGCAGTTTTTAGCCATTTTAATGCATTTGAAGCCGTTTTAGACGTAGTTTTACCTTATTTTCGCTTTTTTTGTCCCTTTTTTCCCTTTCTCCCCTGCCTTCCCCCTCGTTTTGGAATTGTCCCCCGGGGGGGGGCAGTGCACAGGTGTGGAATTCGACCATGAGTTTGGTAATTAACTATATCACGCGTGTAAGGAAGTCCGGGTTTTTTTGACCTATGAAATGACAAAAACTGACAAAAATTTAGTAAACAAACTATGAAATTGTATAATAAAACGAATCTTTCAATTAGTTATGTTACCGCTGTTCCATGCTTCAAAGCTCCTAAGCAGTTTCACAGCTCTAATTTAATTTTAATTTCATGAATATTTAAAGAATAATGCCATAGAAGAATATTTCGTCCAAATTCTTTTGTAAATCATTATTTTATGCCTTCAGGATGCGCAAAATTTGTATTAATTTTTGTAACATATTTTAAAAAAATAGCAAGAAAATGTTTACGAAGTATAAGGACCTTAGGATGCGTTAGATTACAGAAGAAGGTACCGAGTGGTTTATTGATATTAGGGAAAAAATGAACGAAATTTACAATTTTTAGTTTTCGGCTACATTATTGCCTTACATTATTTCAGTGTAGTAATTGATTTGATAAAGTAGATTTTACTGTAAAATAAACAGACTATCAGGTGCCATATTTTCACAATCGATAATAACCGCAGAATGGTTGTTTCAATAACATCGAATAAAAAAAAACAAAACAAAATAACAACTAAAATACTTTATTTTCGCATTTTTGTGCGTGACTGCGCTACGCGAGAAGACAAAAACAATGTACGTACACGTAGATAATTTGGATTTTAGTGTCAATACACAGCCTTGCCGATACTGAAACCACCAAAATTAAAAATGTAAATTTTTACATTTTTAATTATTATTATTTATTAAAAAATTAGCGTTTTTAGTACTGGGACCCCCCAAATTTTAGGGGGAGGGGTGTCCGGGTACCCCAAATTTTAGGGGGGGGGGTGTCGGCTATAATCGAGATTTTTGGGTGGTATAACCCCCTGCCCACCTATGGTGACATCATATTGATAATTATTCAGGGACGTAACCAGGGGAAGGGCGGGGCGAGGGCGTCCGCCCCCCCAAACGGTCGGACAGGGGGAAAAATAAGGATAGTGGTTGGGCGGGGGCGGGAGGCGGCCGCCGCCCCCCGAAATGGTCGCCAGATAGTAAAATTTGTGGGTTTTTAGAGGCTAAAAATTCAAAATTTTAGTACCACAATTGACCCCCAAACCAAAAAATTTTTCCGCTTCGCTTCGCTCAGCGGTCACTTTCTATAGTATACATACATATATCTAGCTATTTATCTTGCCTAATGCTAATGTATTTCAAAGTTAGTATAATATTTTTTATAAATAAAAAGTAATACAGACCTGTGCACGGTCTGGAAATGCCCCCTCGCTTTATTGGAGGATTTGCCCCCCCCGTTTTGTTGCCCTCTTGCCAAAAAATGATTAAGTATCGTAAAATTATGACGCCATTTTTGACCTATGATGACGCCATCATCGTGAATTTTTTGTAGTTGTTAGCCTATTTCAATGTATTTTAAGCCATTTTAGACCCATTTTTACCTTATTTTCGCTTTTTTTGTCCCGTTTTTTTCCGTTTTCACTTCTTTTTTTCTCCCGTGCTTGCGCCCCCCCCCGTTTCAAAAAAGTTGCCCTTCGTTTTGGAATTGCCCTCCACCAATAAAACCCCCCGGGGGGGGGGGCAGAGCACAGGTCTGGCGTAATAAGTACTACACAGAAAGCAAAACAAACAATCATATTGGTTGATTGATGAAACCTCCCCCCTCTTAAATTTTCCAGCCGCCTATAGCGTTGACTCAGATTTTTTTCATATAGGTCGTAGGTACTCTAAAAAAACATGGAGTTGAGATGCTGCTCATGTGCTTTGGTTTACAATGTGGGTGTAGCCAAGGGGTCTGAAAGGTCTCTAAATTCCTTTTTTGGGAAATCCAGGCTCTGCCAATGTGTGCTAATGTAATTTTTAACTAACCCCCTACCCCCGAAATTTTTTTTGTACTACAATCCGCCCCTCCCTCAAAATGAAACCCTGGGTACGTCCTTGATATTATTGTTGTTATGCGTAGTATTTGATCATTTTATTAGTGCTGCTTGTTCAGCCAAGCGAATAGGCAGGTAGTACAGTAAGCTCAGGCTGGTTTCGGCACTTTAATTATTTGATACTTTATTTTTATTGTATGACAGATGAATAAAAATTTACAACCAGACATCCACAAAAAACATAAAAGAATTTATGATAAAGGAACAGAAGCCCTAGCATTAAATTTATTTGCTAATTAAAAAAAATACAATTTCCGTACAGTAACCTAAAAAATTATTCCTTACATTACGAGCTGTAGGTAGAAAAGGAAAACAGTTTTATTCTGATGACATAATAAACTAAAAACTATGCACGATAAAAGCCAATATCATAAACAGAAGAATATATTTTAAATCAAGGCATTAACAAGGTTTTGAAGCTAAAAATTACATAATTTATGGATATTATGGATGTTTAAAAAAACTAGGATTTTTATTTGATAAATTATTTATTGAATATATTTATTCTCGATATCTATAAAAATATGGGTCGCTAAAAAGATAATATTCGGAGAGAAGTTGTTAGTTAAACCACACATTCTTCTGATATTTAAAAACTTTCAATAAAATTCATTTGCAAAGTAATAGTGATCTGTATAAAATTTATGTTTATTCACTTTAGTTTTAAATTAATTGCAAAGAAGTGGATTTAAATATTAATACACGTGCAGAAAAAGGGAAAAACCGAGGTAGAATGAAGTATATATTTAACTTTTCCTACTAAAAGATACTTTTGTAGTCTTTGCGCTGCATTTTATTCAACTCTAAATAAATCAAATGTGCAGTGCAACTAAAAACACACCGGAGTTAAATGCGTAATAATAATTTATTTATATGTAAGCCAAGAAGAGATTTTTTAAACTTTCATTTAAAAGAAGTTATGAATTCTTTAGACGTATTAAAAGAAGTTGTAATTTTCCCCACTTTTATTTGAAAAATAACACAAGAAAACCTTATTAAGCATAAGGTGAGGTGAGGACATCTAAATGCTTGTTTTCTTTAATTTTTCAAAGTTGTAGGGAAACAGACAACTGCCAGAGAACACAACAGGCAACACCTTATCACTTCTGATCTTCTTCTCACCTAACCCTCTTTCTCTCTAAGAATTTATTTGGTGGGTTGGGTTAACTAAGCATTCAATCTTCGAATGCTACGTATTAGTTACAAAGTTTTTTTTATTATTTAATAAAATTTGACGTTTTTTTGTTCCTTGTGCTGACGAGAGCTAAAAATATTTGGGCTCACATTTTAAATAAATTATTATTGAATTTTATGGCCATTAGCAAGATTTAATGGTTTTGTTTTTACTGTTCCAAAATGTACAAACAAATTAAAACATAATGTTTTCATAAAAACATTATAATTTTGTTTGTAAAAAAGATGTGCGTTAAATATAAAATTAAATACGCATCCTTCGCCAACAAAAAATCTGATTTGTACAAAAATATTTTATTTGTTAAAGTTAGACTAAAATCCTGTCTAATTAGCCAATTAACATTTACAGAACTTTTGTAAGAAAAAAGACCCACTGAATCATGTTGTGTTTACAAAATTTTTGTCGAATTTAATTCAGGCCAAAACTTTATTATGTTTATTTAAACCAAATCAAATAATTTTTAACCCAATAAAAATTTAAAAAACCTAAGAAGATTTCGACCAATTTGAATTATAAAATATTTGCAGCGCCTATTAAAAAAAACGTGTGGAGATGTATGAAAACCAAAAAAATAAATCTATAATTGCAGGTGTGTTGTATATAAAAATAATATATAGCTATGTATTAGTTAAAAAACAATAGTCAATAACAAGAGAAAAGTTAAAAGATTTTGACAATAATTATTTACCAAATATATATCAGTCTTTTAGAGCTCTTTATGACCGAAACATTATCCGAAATAAAAACAAAATACAATAGGAGTGTTTTTTATCAATCCCAGAAAGAAAAAAATCTTGACTTATTGAAAGAAACACCGAGAACTGAAGTTAAATTGCGCAAATACGTAGTATATTACCACCACACCAGTGTGGGAGTAGCGGTATAATGTTAGTTGAGTTCGTTCCACCAGCCGAGCCTCCACAGGACGCGGAACACACCGGTTGACCGTGTTTGTCTGTCTGTTTGTGCGTGAAAAAGAGAGAGTGAGCGAGCGTTTGACGCGAGCAAGCGTTCGTGTCCATTTCAATCCTGGCGACTTCCGATCACGAGTACCGGAATATGTGGAAATTGTTCGCCGTTTATCTCTCTCTCTCTCATTCGCAGCGAATGGGGATGGGAACGGCGAATGAATGGACGAATAGGAAAACTGCACATTAGTCTTCGGTGTCCCAAATAAAAAAAAATTATTAGGTATCATCTCTGCAATTAATAAACAATAATATTAATAATAGTAGGAGTAGTAGTGTTCTGGGATAAGAAGGATCCCGGAATAATAATACGAGTCCGTAATTAAATCACGAAATTCAGTCCGAAAGAGCCGTCGACCGAAACGAATATAGTATAGACTAAAAATTTTTTCAATCGATGGTAATAGAGCAATTAAACGAGCAGTAGTAATTATATGTAGTTTGCAGTTCTGTAATTATCCTTTTTTGATAATATTATATACATGAAAATGACCATGATACATATAGAAGAAAAAAAATAAACGATTCTCTACGTACGATTTCCTCACTTGAGAAGCGAGGTCTTCTGTGCTGACAGCGATCACTCCTTGCCACCCTAAAAATATTTTCTGTTAAATACAAAGACAAAATATAATGAAACAAAATGTAATATTTTAAATTTATTCTTTTGTTACGAGCATACGATACATGAGAATGGACCGGCAAGCTAGAAGAGTGGTTATCCCGGGTATCTAAATGGCTCTTTGAAAGCTAGGAGGGGTCCAGGGGGGTTGTGTTGTAACTCTCCTAGTTTTTTAGAGCGGGTCGACTCGGGGTAGGCCAACTTAAGAGATGGAGTCGAGAGGAGTCAGGAGGGGTCTGGTTCATAGGTGAGAAAGGGGGGGGGGTGCAGGGTGGGGACCACCCCTTCCCAGCCTCAACCATATTCACTGCCGTTCTACATTACAGTATCACAATTCTACGTTAGTAGAACTCATATTCATAAGACGTCTTATTTTTGAAACATTAACACAATGGGAGTTCTTAAAGTTACCTTTCGCTGGTCCTCCTCCATCTGCCGCTTCTCGTAGTGGCTGAAGTCGTCGAAGAGGGAGGTGGTGTGGGAGTACTGGTGGATGAGCTTGAGTACCTGGCGCCCCTTGTCCGCAGGGACTTCTTGGGTGTCACGGCTGTTGGTGACCGGCTTGTTCTCGTTGTTCTCCAGGCGGATCTGACGGAGTTGGCTGTTTGGCACGTCTTTCACATACATCCATTTGACCTTGAACAGTCCTTTCCACTTGTCCTGGGCCCAAACGCCGCTCTGTTTGGTGTAGTCCACGGCGGACATCATTTGCGCCACCCCGCAGAAATGACCGCTGGCGTTGACGCTGAAGAAGAGGATGATGGGGCCCTTGCCCTCCCGCTCTTTCCACGCCTGGTCCAGTCGCTTGTTCCCGTGCTCAGTGCTGCACCAGATTCCGTACTGCAGGCGCGAGCGCAAGGTCTCAGTGTGGGACGCCCAATCAGAAAGTAGAAACGCATATAAAAAAACGCACCCACAAAAAAATTGACTCATAAAATAAATCTGACGAATCATAAATATATTATATTTTAAATTATATATTAAATTATATATATTAAATTATATTAAATTATATATTAAATTATATATTAAATTTTAAATTATATATTAAAAACAGCACTCAGTCGGCTGTTCTAAAAAAGCAACCTTTTTGAATGGAGAATTTGATTTTTTTATAATTTATATCAATGTCACATAAAAACTAATTAATGTACAGTGCTTTTCTCAGAGTCATATATATAGTGAAGACCACATATATTTTCCTTTTACTTAAAGGTGCTACAGAGTCAAACTGTCGATTCTGATTATTTTTTGGCATAACCTCACCCATGCCCCTAATAGTTTACAATTTTTTTTGTCAAAATAACTACAGCGGTTCAAAAATATTACCCTCTAAAAAGGTTTCTGTACAAACTAAAACTTACAATAAAAATTATAACATGCTAGTTTAAATTTTTTTAGAAAAAAATGCGGCAAATTTTTTTATTATTAGATCATTTAAAAAAACTGAAAATTATGCATAGCGGATGCATAGGTGGGCAAGGGGCGGTTGGTGGGTTATACCTCCAAAATACCCGATTATAGCCGACACCTCCCTAAAATTTGGGCTGTCCCAGCAGTAAAAACGCTAAAAATGAGGTATTTGAGGTATACCCCAAATTTTTTTTTGGAATATCCCAAATTTTAGGAGTCGGGTATACTGTATACCCCTTCAAAAATCCGGGAGCCTGCCCACCTATGGCGGTATGTTTTCTGCCCGCAACATATTTCTTTGATGTTAAATACTACGCCACTCTGGGCATACTCATAGGTAAGCAGGGTTATACCCTCAATCAAAAATCGCGATTACTGCCGAAACCCCCAGACCTGTGCACGGTTTGAAAATGCCCCCCCCGCTTTATTGGAGGATTTGCCCCCCGTTTTATTGCCCTCCCCCGCGGAAAAATGAAAAAGTATCCAAAAATTATGACGCCATCATTGCGAAAGTTTTACAGTTTTTAGCCTATTTCAATGTATTTTAAGCCATTTTAGACCTATTTTTACCTTATTTTCGCTTTTTCCCCTTTTCTTTTTCTCTCTTTTTTTTCTTATCCCCTTGCTTGCTTCCCCCCGTTTCAAAAAAGTTGCTCCCCCCATATAACACCGGGGGGGGGGGGGCAGTGCACAGGTATGCACCCCCTCTAAAATTTGGGAGGGGAGGGTCAGTATTAAAAACGCTTAAAATGGGGCATTTGATTTAAGGTATACCGCAAAAAAAGATTTTTGGGACACCCCCATTTTGGGGGATCGGGTATACCCCCCCCCCAAATTTTGGAGGCTGCCCATTTATGGACGTACTCCCCCTTTTATAGGTGCTCGGGGGAATATTATTTTGTCTCCTAGAAGCGTATAGATAAATGAGTTAACTAACTTTTTGGCACCCTTCTCAAAAAAATTTATTAAAACGCCTTTTGCTGATTCAAAATATCTATAATGTTTATATGATAAAAAAAAACATATAAACATATATGTTTAGACCTGTGCACGGTCTGGAAATGCCCCCATCCCCGCTTTATTAGAGGATTTGCCCCCCCCTCCCGTTTCCCCCTGTCAAAAAATGAAAAAGTACCCTAAAATTAAGACGCCATTTTTGACCTATGATGACGCCATCATTGTAAATTTTTTGCAGCTTTTAGCCTATTTTAATGTATTTTACGCCATTTTAGGCCTATTTTTACCTTGTTTTCGCTTATTTGTCCCTTTTTACCCTTTTCCCTTCTTTTTTTCTCTTTCCTCTGCTTGCCCCCCCCCCGTTTTTTGCCCCCCCAATAATACCCCCCGGGGGGCGAACACAGGTCTGTATGTCTATATGTTTTTGGAGCCTGTTTCAGCTTCTGATGAACATTTTTTTCATAAATATATCTTATTAAATGAGATAATTAGAAAAAGGGTGTTTTCTTAGTTCACTTAAAAAAACACAACTTTTTCCTTAAAAAAATACAAAAATTGGCTTTAAAACATTTATTTCTTAAGCTATTTGAATAAATTAGAGTTAAAGTTTTAATGGAATCTACACAAATTTTAACCTCAGAAACTTTATTTTTGCAGTAATTTTGTGATTTATTAAAATTTTTTCATAGAAGAAAAAAGTTGGAAAAATATTGTTTCCACTTTTTTTCTATAATTGTAATGTTTAGTTTTTTTGAGAGCTACAAAAACTATTTGTATTAAATCTGCGTGTTTTTTACCCCCAAAAAGCATTTTGAAAAGTTTGGACATTTTTAAGTTTAGTGATTTTATGAAAATTTTGAACCTTTGACATTTAATAATGAAAAGAAAAACATGAATTTTGATTAAAAAAACAATTTCTTCTCTTTCTTGAACTCGAGAATTTTTTAAAATAAAACCGCACAAAATATATTAAATACATAAAAACAGTGATAAATTTTTTTCCTAAAATTTTTTGTTTTTTTTTTACTTGTTTGTCTCAATAATAAATTTTACATTGTGACATGTTTTATGACAAGTAATTAATTTTAAAAACCGTTTTTATATGTTGTTGAATTTAAAACACACTTTAAGAAGTTTTAATTGTATGTGATTTTCAAGGTTTTTTTAAGAAAAATTACCTAAATTTGTTTACAGCGTTATTCCAAAAAAAAAATAAAAATGAACACCCTATTATAAAAAATGGTGCGACTAGGCTAAAAATCATGGTTACCATGTGAAAGAGCGAGTATTAATGGTTCAAGATATTAATTTTCATGCATGTAGCTCCAAAGGGTTCAAAATACCAATATTCCAAACACAGCATAGGTGAACTCGTTTTCAAGAAATTTTTTTCCTTCAAAATGTCATATTTTTCAAATTTTGGGATTAAACTAGGTAAAAAACAACTTTTCTGTGCTAATTTTTGCCGTAGATTTAATTAAAACATTCAATTTTGAGTTTGAGCTGTATTTAGGAGATGGGTTTTTTTTAAAAATCGGGTGTTTTTTTTTAGTTCACTTACCTATCTATACCTTGGGCTGGGGCTGGGCCCAAGGGTAAATTTCTTAAAGCGACTGGAGAGTATGATTTTAGAATGAGGTCGAAATTAGGATAAGAAGAGAAGGGTTTACAAATCGCTGAAATGTGTTGAAAGGGTAAGAAAAGAAATGGAGACTAATAAAGACTTGTGAACAAACATTTATGACCATGCTTTAAATCAGTGATTTAAATTTATGACTGGCAAAAGTTGGTTTTTTCTGTCTGAATTCAATGCAAGGGGGTGGAACAATATGGACGCCTCTCTTGACCTCCAAATTTTTACCTTCGCCGACCGAAAGGGAGAGATGATTCCACACCCCGAGACAATAGATGGGCAGTCTCCCGGGTTTTTGGGGAGGGGGGTATACTCGACCTCCAAAACTTTGGGGGGAGGGTTTCCAAAATTTTTTTGGGGCATAGGTCACCGATGGGGGGTGGTAGGGGGGTGGCACCCCCTCCCCCCTACGGCCTCTGAGACCTATCTCCCCCCTAAGGCCCATTTTCGACCCCTCCCCCCATCAACCATATCCAGACCGGGCAACCCCCCCCCTTACCAAAGGGACGTGGAACTGGCTAACCCCCCCTACTACTTTATCTCCACCCTGGCTACACCCCCCTAAGGCCCTAACAGTTTATATTTTCTTAGTTTTTTTTTATTTTAAGGTAAAATGACGAATGAAGGTAAAATGACGAATGAAGGTAAAATGACGAATGAAGGTAAAATGACGTTTTTTTATTTTGGGTAATGTAAAATTATTTAACCCTGAAGCAAATAATACAACAAAAAAGGAACCTGCATAATAATGATGATGTTTTTTACGCTTTTTTTTAAAAATTCGGTAGCACCCCCCTAAAGACCATGAACCCCCCTAAAGACTCGAAGACCCCAAGCACCCCGGGGTGTTTTTTTTTTAAAAAAAACACCCCGGGGTGTGACCCTCCCTCTAGAGGTCAAAAACCAAAACACCCCGGGGTGTGGAGTCCCCCCCTAGCCGTCGAAGGTCGGTGACCTATGTTTTAGGGCATACCTCGAATACCCTATTTGTAGCGTTTTTAGTACTCGGATCCCCCAAATTTGAGAGGAGTGTCCGGGGTAGCCCAAAATTTTAGGGAGGGTGTCGGCTATAATCATGATTTTTTCGGGGGGTATAACCCCCCTACACACTTTTGCCTTAGACCATGCTGACTACGTTCATGGTGAAAGGAGGGTCGACTTTAAAATTTAAATTTTATTAATAGGTATCCTATACAGACACAAGGTGGATGAAATTTTGTACTTTTTAAGGTTTTAATCTAAATTTTCTGACTTGAAGGAAGGAAATTTGTTTTTGTTAAAACATTAATTTTGTGCACTTTTCGTATACCAAAATAACATACCATACCATGTTCCTTAAATTTCAAAACTATATCAATTAAATGTTCATGTTTTTTAAAGATTTTCTTACAAAAACTTTAATAACAGGTGGAGTTTTTTTGAAGAAAAACAATTAAACTAAAACTAAATTCATTATTTACATTCAAGTGAAATGGTCACAAATGATATAAATTATTACCTGCAAAACATACATGCGCAGAGTTTAAACAATATTTTAACACGTTCTCAAGAGAGCTTTAACCCAGACGTGGGTGTGAGGAAGGTGTGGGAAAAGAAATTTGAGGGGAACTAGGAGGAGACGGCCAAGATTTATTCATGGGGGATTTAAAGAATATTAATCTATAACCTTTAGGTCGGAGAATTGACTTAGAAATATGTTTTTAATCAGTATTTGTGCGATGGATCTTTCAAACCCATTTGTAAGAATGTTTATAATATTTTGTAGTATACCGATTTCCGTGAAAGAGAAACAAAGAACTAGCCTTGAAAAATGCTCTAAGAATAGAGCAGGAAAAAGGGGCAATTTTTTCCCGGGCGTATGTTTAGACAGAAAAGATGTGGACTAGTCTGAGATGAACATTATGTGGACTATAGAAAATTTGCATTTGGTTTGGCCAGCTGCTCACTAAATAAAAAATTCTACCATATGACAATTATTTGTTTATACATTGATCTAATCACACAGCACCGTTGCATTTTTTTAGTTTGATGAAATGTCAATGAAAAAATTATACTCACAGCAATCTTTGACAAGCGCGAAATCGCCACTTTTTCAATTTGAAGGTTATATTTGTATGTGTAAAAAAACAACTATAAATTTGAAAAAGTGGCGATTTCGCGCTTGTCGCGTATGTTTAGACAGAAAAGATGTGGATCTTTTCTGTCCAAACATACGCCCAGGGAAAAATCGCCCCTTTTTCCTGCTCTATTCTTAGAGCATTTTTCAAGGCTAGTCTACCACTTTTTTGAATTAAATTAAAAAATAACCTAATAAACTATAGTTTTAGCTGAGCAATGACATATGTCTATAATCATTCCGTTGCCAAGATATACTTTTTTAAATAAAAAATAATAATAAGAAGATGATGAATTTAAATTACAAAATTTACCCACGTTGTTGAATTATAGTTAGTGCGGTGCAGAAGCGCTCCAGACAAAGTTTACCTACGTTCTCTAAATATAGTTTGTGCGATGCCGTGCGCCAATGATTGAAATTATAAATCTAAAATGAAACTAATAATAAGAAGATGATGAACATGAATTACAAAATTTACTCACGTTCTCTAAGTATAGTTGGCGCGGTGCGGTGGGTTAAATTGCAGTGTGGCACCTCCGCAACACCGATGATTACCTACCGGCGCGTTGCGCTCCCGCGCCACCGACACTTATTATTACTTTTTAATAAATAAAACTTTGAATTAATTTTGTCATCAGTAATGCCAGAATTAAAAAAAAATACTCTGTTGTTTTCGCCATTTTCCGCGCGGTTGAAGCAGATGGCGCTGGGAACTGGTTTCGTTTCTTCCACCAATTAAAACCGGTCTGCTTTTTTTGTGCGGTTTCTATGAGGGGATGTTGGTTGTCTGCTCTGTACAATCCTTATTGTTGCCAAAAGGCTGTTATTGTGCGGTTGGGATTTTTTATTTGTCTATTTTTCAAATTTTTTATTTTGATCAATAAATCGATAACAAGGACCTAAATCAAAAAAGTGCTTCCTAAGAAAGTTGCGTAATTCCTTCTTCTTTCTTATGAGCCCATGTTTATTTTTGATCAATCAGTAACGAATGAGGAATATCGCTTTTAAGGATGGAGCGTTGGAATAATAATAATAATAATAATAATAAGAAGGTTCTGAATTTCAAAATGTACCCACGTTCTCTAATAATGGTTGGCGCGGCGCCGCGGGGCTAAATCGCCCGTGGCGCTCCCGCGCCACCCATGATAATCGCACAACCTCAAAAAACTAAAAAAAAAAAATTGTCAGTGACAATGCATAATAACGAATCCTTATTGAGTTACATCACCTGCTTCAAGATTTTATAACACATGAGATTTTCTACTGTGCACTAAATTTCTGAACAAAATTTTGCTAGGACATTAGCACATGCATTTGCTAGAAAATTCGCACATGCACAACTTGTTTTTTGTGCAGAAAAATTGTCTTACAAAAAAAAGCAGCAATAACTGCAAAGAGAGTCGGAATTTTTTTACTGCAAGAAAACAAAAAAAAACTAACACTGCGGTAAAAATCGCGTAGCAAAACTAGCAAGTGTGGGGTTCACCTCCCCCTAGCCCCGAAATTTTAACCTCCTAGAAAAAAAACTAAGGCATTTCCTTCCTATAAATGTTTTTTTTATTTTGACACCCTACTCCCTCTGGTATTCTCAATCCACCCCCTCCCTCCCCCCTTTCCGAGCCAACTTTTGGGTATAATTCAAGTTTTACAAACACGCTATAACTTTGTTGAAAACTGATCCCCCTCTAGATTTCAAACTTCTAGTCCGGGTCGACCCTTCCCCCTAAAAAGCTAGAGGGGGGGGAATACGAAGCCCCCCTGGACCTTTCCCCTTGTTTTTAAAAGGCCATTTACTCGTGATAGCCACCCCTAGCTTTCCGGTTCATGCAGACCTATGATGTGCCAGTTTTCTAGCAAAATTTTGTACAAATTGAAAGTACTATAGAGTCAGACATTTTTTGTGTTTTAATTCTTACTTGATTTGATAGATGTGATGTTTGGTCAAAACGAGCGCTTTGATGGGAAGTCGTAACTAAGTATGGCCAGAAATAAACCAAATAATTGTGTGTAAATCATAAATATAAAGGAGTTTCATTTACCTACATTGGTTAAAATGGCCGATGATCAATAAGTTTTAATAATAAGATCTAAAGTCTGCTCAAAAATTATTGAGACAGAAAAAAATTTTCAGGTGAGCATATTTTCACAAAAAACTATGGTTAAGTTAAACAAAGTTTTATTTAAGTGTTATTTATTATAGGTTTTAATGTTAGTGATACATTGATATAATTCTTGTCTTACTTAACCAATCTAACTTTAGCGACAGTGGCGTGCCCAGGATTTTATTTGAGGGGGGGGGGGTCATAGATGAACAAGGGGGGGGTTAGGGACAGTACGTGGGCAAGTTGGTCCGGAGTGGGGGGGGGGGGTTAAACCCCAAATTAGGGGGGGGGGGTTAAAATCCGAAAAACGCAAAATACCCATATCGTTTTTTTTCTGGAGTGCATTTTACCACATCTGGTTTTTCGACTTTGAAGGAAAAATAGGTTAAAAACACTAATTTTAGGTCAAAAAGCCCTTTTTTGCATTTTTGAGCTTTTTATTGCTTAAAACATTCATTTTGACCTCAAAACTTAAGTTTGGAGGCAGTTAGAAGTCATTTTAAAGACATTTTTTTCTTCATTTTTCCAAAATTGGGGGGGGGGGTTTAGTTTTTCTGCCCCCCCCCACCCGTCTGAGTGGGGGGGGGGTTAACTTTTTCTCCCCACTTCTGAGTGGGGGGGGGGGGGTTAATCCCCACTTCTAAGAAATTGGGGGGGGGTTAACCCCCCACCAACCCCCCCCGTGCCCATGATGGTTAAGGATAGGTCCACCCCCCTAGCCTTAAAAGCTCCCAGAAAAAAATCCAGGCCCCCTCCAAACTTTTTACCCCTGACTCCCCTCTAGATTTTAAAATCCCCCCCCCTCCCCTCTCAAGAAAATTTTAAGTATTTTTTATACTAAATTTTTTTCCAAAAACGTGAGTTTTTAACACAAATTCATGTTTTTACACCCTTTTTATGCCAGAATATCGCTTTTTATTCAATAAAATGTAGTGTTATCTTATTAAAAAACTATTATTAAATCTTTATTGGTTTAAAAGTATTTTGTTTCGGACATTTGACCCCACCTGACTCCCCTCTAGGTTTCAAAATCTTCCACACCGGGTCGACCCCCCTAGAAAGCTAGAGGGGTTCGACCCCCTCCTAGATTTTGAAATGTCATTTACCCGGGGTAAACACCCCCTAGCTTCGGTGACCGTCTTCATTTATGCAGACCTGTTCACGGTCTGAAAATGCCCATTCCCGCTTTATTGGAGCATTTCTCCCCCCCCCGCGGAAGAATAAAAAAGTACCCAAAATTATGACGCCATTTTTTAACTATTATGACGCTATCATCGCGATTTTTGCAGTTTTTAGTCTATTTGAATGTATTTTAAGCCATTTTAGACCTATTTTCATCTTATTTTCGCTTTTTTGTCCTTTTTCCTTCTTTTCTTCTTCTTTTTTTCCTTTTTCCCCTGCTTGCCCCCCGTTTTGGAATCGCCCTCCCAATAAAACCCCGGGGGGCAGTGCACAGGTCTGATCTATGTGTGGGGTTAATACTAACCCTAAAGAGGGTGTGGGGGGGGGGCGACAGCCCCATACATTGGGAGTCTGGCGTCTGGAGGGCGAGAGCTCCCCAGCGGGGTAAAGGCCCTTTATTAGGGGGGTCCGGGGGGGGGGGGGGGGCAGAATGCCCACGGCGAAGATATTTTTTTGAATTTCAGATTTTAGGGGAGGACGCGGGCACTCCACTGCCCCTCCCGCTCCCCCCCTGGGCACGCCACTACTAAGCGAGATATGTTCACTGGAAATTGTTTTTAGTCTCGATCATTTTTCAGCAGGCTATTACTTTTATTAGTGTAGCCCTACGTTTTTATTATATAGTTTGGCTTTAGAAACGGTTATTTATTATATAAAAACAACAGTCGCATCGCGACTTATCGTCGTTACTACGGCAAAATGAGGCACACTCATTATAAAATATACACGCGAATTCTGAAGTTAACAATGTGCTGTTAGAATCTATAATGAGTCGTAGTCGCATGTATCTTATACAAATTGTGGCTCATTTTGCCGTAGTAACGACGAATTTTTTTCCCGCCCACGTCCACCCAACTAGTTTATTGTTATAATACTAAAAAAACTCTTGAAAGAAAACGAATACCTTACCTTATTACCATGACAAAATAAGTCAAAATCGCCATAATACTCGTAAATGCCACTCTTTTTCTCTTTGAATACATAAACACTATAAACGACCGTCATTATAAGTTATTTATTGGCGTAGCCAGGATTTCATTTTGGAGAGGGGCCGTCTGTGGAGGGAAACACATCATAAAAGCGGTACCGTAGTGGCGCCAGCCGACGCGAAGCGTCTGCCGGGGGTCTGGGCCAGGGGGGTGTCCCTCCAGCCGCCGGAGGCGATTTTTTAAATTATGTACTAAAAACTGTTTAAAAATATTCCCCGGTGAGCGTCGGCGGGGGGGGGGAGAGGGGCGGTGGGCGTTCCCCCAGCTACGGGAGGTGAAAACTTTTAAGTATGTACTAAAAAATGCCTAAAACGTGCCCCCTGGTGATTGCGTAAACATACATTTTACTTTTGTTTCTTTAATTTGTATACAATTTTGACTGATCCTCAAAATTAATTTGGCGATGAAATTGTATATAACAAAAACTATCTATTGACTAATTTCTTAAATTTTGCGCATGATTATGGTTGAAGTTATAATAACAAAAAATATTCTGATAATATTAATGTTACTGTATATAAATCAGACCTTCCCGCGTACGCGGGAAAAATTTTTATATTGATTCATTTATGGTTTTAAACTGCAGTAAGACTTGATTTAAATTTTAATAACACAATATTCGAAAAGTAAAAAAGGAAACATCTACAACATGCCACGCTTCGCCAAGAAAGGGGTGGGGGTGGAGAAGAGGAGGTGAATTACCCCCATAGGTGTTTTTGGAGGGGAGAGGTGGCCCCCCCCCCTAGAGCCAAAATTTTGTACCCCCCTAGAAAAAAGTTAGGGGGCCCCCCTCCCCCGAAGCTCGAGAGCGGTCCGACCTGACCCCCCCTAGCGAGGCTGACCCCCTCCCCGACCGAGATTTGGAAGTATATTTTTTATTTTACTGTCAAAATTACGGTTTTTTAGTTAAAAACAGTAATTAAATACACTTTTAAGCCTAAATAGGCTGTTTCACTAAAAAAATCCAAAATTAAACCTAAAAACACTTAAATTATTGAGTTAAAAAAATTAGCCCCCCCTGACGCCTGACCCCCTCCCCTTAATTTGAAATCTCGCACCCGGGGTCGACCCCCCCTAAAAAGCCAGGGGGGTCCGGACCCCCCCCTAAAAAATTTTGGCCTTTCACCCGGGGGTGAACCCCCCCTAGCGGACCTGACCAAAAACACCTATGACTACCCCACAAGTATAAAAATCGTTGTTAAGGGTTTTAAACATAGATGAACAAGGGGGGGAGGCCGGGAGGGTGGGGTCCACCCCCATAGCCTCGAAATTTTGGTCTTCCCCTAGAAAAAAATCCAGGCCCCCTCCCCCCCAAATTTCTTACCCCTGACCCCCCTCTGGATTTTGAAATCTGACCCCTCCCCTCCCCTCTCGAGATAATTTTAAGTACTTTTTTTATACTAAATTTTCTTCCAAAAACGTGAATTTTTAACAAATTACCTCAATATCACTTTTTATTCAATAAAATACAGTATTAACTTATAAAAAAACTATTATTAAACCTTTAATGGTTTAAAAGTATTTTGCTTCGGAAATTGGACCCCACCTGACCCCCCTCTAGGTTTTGTTTTGACATTTTCCACCCCGGGTTGACCCCCCTAGAAAGCTAGGGGGGTTCGACCCCCCTTAGATTTTGAAATGTCATTCACCCGGGGTAAACACCCCCCCATCCTAAGCTTTTTGACCGTGTTCACGCGAAGCGGGGGATAATTTCAGTTGTTGGGGTGTTTTTATGCTTTTGGAACACATCAGGAATGTTCATGTTTCTGAAGTTATATATAAAGGACAAAATTTTTCATCAAAAATTCAAAAACGTAAGGGTTCCGTAAGGGCAACGTAAAAATCAGGCTTCGCCGAATTTCGGAGGGGGAGGGGGCGGCCGCCCGCCCCCTGACTACGCCACTGTTATGAGTCCAGACCTGTACACGGTCTGGAAATGCCCCCCAACCCCCCTCCCGCTTTATTGGAGGATTTGACCCTCCCCACCAAAAAATGAAAAAAGTACCCCAAAATTATGACGCCATTTTTGACCTATGATGACGCCATCATCGCGATTTTTTTGAGGTTTTTCGTCTATTTCAATGTAATTTAAACCATTTTAGACCTATTTTTACCTTATTTTTGCCTTTTTTTACGTTTCCCCTTATTTTTTTCTTTTATTTCTGCTTGCCCCCGCGTTTTAAAAAAGTTGCCCCCCATGTTTTGGAATTCCTCCCACCCCAATAAAACCTTCAGGGGAAGGGGCAGTGCACAGGTCTGATGAGTCAGAAGAGTTATGTGATTTTTAACGATTTCTACTCTTTATGTCGTTTTTACAGACGATAAAGTACTTTTAACTGCAATTCTTTTATCTTTTAATTTACATATAAACATATAATATATACATATTATATGTTTATATGTAAATTAAAAGATAAAAGAATTGCAGTTAAAAGTACTTTATCGTCTGTAAAAACGACATAAAGAGTAGCAATCGTTAAAAATCACATAACTGTTCTGACTCATCAGACCTGTGCACTGCCCCTTCCCCTGAAGATTTTATTGGGGTGGGAGGAATTCCAAAACATGGGGGGCAACTTTTTTAAAACGCGGGGGCAAGCAGAGGAGAAAGAAAAAAATAAGGGAAACGTAAAAAAGGCAAAAATTAGTAAAAATAGGTCTAAAATGGTTTAAAATACATTGAAATAGACGAAAAACCTCAAAAAAATCGCGATGATGGCGTCATCATAGGTCAAAAATGGCGTCATAATTTTGGGGTACTTTTTTCATTTTTTGGCGGGAGGGTCAAATCCTCCAAATAAGGGGGGGGGGGGGTGGGGTTGGAGCGCAGTTTAGACCGTGTACAGGTCGAGACTGGTGACAGCCGCGTACTCAGGGGCGGCGGCCGCCCCCTCTCCTCGAAATTCGGCGAAGCCTAATTTTTTACGTTCCCTTTCATGAATCCCCTACGTTTTTGAATTTTTGGTGAAAAATTTTGTCTTTTATATATAACTTCAGAAACATGAACATTCCTGATGTGTTCCAAAAGCATAAAAACACCCCAAAAACTGAAATTTCCCCCGCTTCGCGTGAACACGGTCAAAAAGCTTAGGATGGGGGGGTGTTTACCCCGGGTGAATGACATTTCAAAATCTAAGGGGGGTCGAACCCCCCTAGCTTTCTAGGGGGGTCAACCCGGGGTGGAAAATGTCAAAACAAAACCTAGAGGGGGTTTAGGTGGGGTCCAATTTCCGAAGCAAAATATTTTTAAACCACAAAAGGTTTAATAATAGTTTTTGTATAAGATAATACTATATTTTATTGAATAAAAAGTGATATTGAGGTAATTTGTTAAAAATTCACGTTTTTGGAAGAAAATTTAGTATAAAAAAAGTACTTAAAATTTTCTCGAGAGGGGAGGGGAGGGGTCAGATTTCAAAATCCAGAGGGGGGTCAGGGGTAAGAAATTTGGGGAGAGGGGGGCCTGGATTTTTTTCTAGGGGAAGGCCAAAATTTCGAGGCTATGGGGGTGGACCCCACCCTCCCGGCCTCCTCCCCTTGTTCATCTATGTTTAAAACCCTTAACAACGATTTTTATACTTGTGGGGTAGTCATAGGTGTGTTTGGTCAGGTCCGCTAGGGGGGGTTCACCCCCGGGTGAAAGGCCAAAATTTTTAGGGGGGGTCCGGACCCCCCTGGCTTTTTAGGGGGGGTCGACCCCGGGTGCGAGATTTCAAATTAAGGGGAGGGGGTCAGGCGTCAGGGGGGGCTAATTTTTTTAACTCAATAATTTAAGTGTTTTTAGGTCTAATATTGAATTTTATGTATTAAAACAGCCTATTTAGGCCTAAAAAGTGTATTTAATTACTGTTTTTAACTAAAAAACCGTAATTTTGACAGTAAATAAAAAATATACTTCCAAATCGGTCGGGAGGGGGGTCAGCCTCGCTAGGGGGGGTCAGGTCGGACCGCTCTCGAGCTTTGGGGGGAGGGGGGCCCCCTGAATTTTTTCTAGGGGGGTACAAAATTTTGGCTCTAGGGGGGGTGGACCCCTCTGTCCCCTCCAAAAACACCTATGGGGGTAGTTCACCTCTCTCTCTCCACCCCCACCCCTTTTCTTGGCGAAGCGTGGCATGTTGTATAGGTTTCCTTTTTTACTTTTCGAATATTGTGTTATTAAAATCTAAAACAAATCTTACTGCAGTCTAAAACCATAAATGAATCAATATAAAAATTTTTCCCGCTACGCGGGAAGGTCTGATTTATATACAGTAACATTAATATTATCAGTAATATTTTTTGTTATTATAACTTCAACCATAATCATGCGCAAAATTTAAAGACATTAGTCAGTAGATAGTTTTGTTATATACAATTTCATCGCCAAATTAATTTTGAGGATCAGTCAAAATTGTATACAAATTAAGTAAAAAACAAAAGTAAAATGTATGTTTACGCAATCACCAGGGGACGATTTTTTAGGCATTTTTTAGTACATACTTACAAAATTTTCACCTCCCGTAGCTGGGGGAACGCCCACCGCCCCTCTCCCCCCCCCCGCCGACGCTCACCGGGGGAATATTTTTTATGCAGCTTTTAGTACATATTAAAAAAAATTCGCCTCCGGCGGCTGGAGGGACACCCCCCTGGCCCAGACCCCCGGCAGACGCTTCGCGTCGGCTGGCGCCACTACGGTACCGCTTTTATAATGTGTTTCCCTCCACAGACGGCCCCCTCTCCAAAATGAAATCCTGGCTACGCCAATAAATAACTCATAATGACGGTCGTTTATAGTGTTTATGTATTCAAAGAGAAAAAGAGTGGCATTTACGAGTATTATGGCGATTTTGACTTATTTTGTCATGGTAATAAGGTATTCGTTTTCTTTCAAGGGTTTTTTTAGTATTATAACAATAAACTAGTTGGGTGGACGTGGGTGGGAAAAAAATTCGTCGTTACTACGGCAAAATGAGCCACAATTTGTATAAGATACATGCGACTACGACTCATTATAGATTCTAACAGCACATTGTTAACTACAGAATTCGCGTGTATATTTTATAATGAGTGTGCCTCATTTTGCCGTAGTAACGACGATAAGTCGCGATGCGACTGTTGTTTTTATATAATAAAGCCAAACTATATAATAAAAACGTAGGGCTACACTAATAAAAGTAATAGCCTGCTGAAAAATGATCGAGACTAAAAACAATTTCCAGTGAACATATCTCGCTTAGTAGTGGCGTGCCCGGGGGGGGAGCGGGAGGGGCAGTGGAGTGCCCGCCTCCTCCCCTAAAATCTGAAATTCAAAATATTTCCGCCGTGGGCATTCTGCCCCCCCCCCGGACCCCCCTAATAAAGGGCCTTTACCCCGCTGGGGAGCTCTCGCCCTCCAGACGCCAGACTCCCAATGTGTCGAGTTGTCGCCCCCCTACACCCTCTTTAGGGTTAGTATTAACCCCACACATAGATCAGACCTGTGCACTGCCTCCCGGGGTTTTATTGGGGGGGGGTAATTCCAAAACGGGGGGGCAAGCAGGGGAAAAAGGAAAAAAAGAAGAAGAAAAGAAGGAAAAAGGACAAAAAAGCGAAAATAAGGTGAAAATAGGTCTAAAATGGCTTAAAATACATTCAAATAGACTAAAAACTGCAAAAATCGCGATGATAGCGTCATAATAGTTAAAAAACGGCGTCATAATTTTGGGTACTTTTTTATTTTTCCGCGGGGGGGAAATGCTCCAATAAAGCGGGAATGGGCATTTTCAGACCGTGAACAGGTCTGCATAAATGAAGACGGTCACCGAAGCTAGGGGGTGTTTACCCCGGGTAAATGACATTTCAAAATCTAGGAGGGGGTCGAACCCCCCTAGCTTTCTAGGGAGGTCGACCCGGGGTGGAAGATTTTGAAACCTAGAGGGGAGTCAAATGGGGTCAAATGTCTGAAACAAAATACTTTTAAACCAATAAAGATTTAATAATAGTTTTTTAATAAGATAACACTACGTTTTATTAAATAAAAAGCAATATTCTGGCATAAAAAGGGTGTAAAAACATAAATTTGTGTTAAAAATTCACGTTTTTAAAAAAATTAGTATAAAAAAGCCCAGTACTTAAAATTTTCTCGAGAGGGGAGGGGGGGATTTTAAAATCTAGAGGGGAGTCAGGGGTAAAAAGTTTGGAGGGGGCCTGGATTTTTTTCTGGGAGTTTTTAAGGCTAGGGGGTGGACCTATCCCTAACCATACATGGGCACGGGGGGGGGTTGGTGGGGGGTTAACCCCCCCCCCAAATTCTGAGAAGGGGGTTTAACCCCCCCCCCCCCACTCAGAAGTGGGGGGGAGAAAAAGTTACCCCCCCCCCACTCAGAAGTGGGGGGGGGGAGAAAAAGTTAACCCCCCCCCCAATTTTGGAAAAATGAAGAAAAAAAATGTCTTTAAAATGACTTCTAACTGCCTCCAAACTTAAGTTTTGAGGTCAAAATGAATGTTTTAAGCAATAAAAAGCTCAAAAATGCAAAAAAAGGGCTTTTTGACCTAAAATTAGTGTTTTTAACCTATTTTTCCTTCAAAATCGAAAAACGATATGGGTAAAATGCACTCCAGAAAAAAAACGATATGGGTATTTTGCGTTTTTCGGATTTTAACCCCCCCCCCCTAATTTGGGGTTTAACCCCCCCCCCCACTCCGGACCAACTTGCCCATGTATGTCCCTAACCCCCCCCTGTTCATCTATGACCCCCCCCAAATAAAATCGTGGGCACGCCACTGTCGCTAAAGTTAGATTGGTTAAGTAAGACAAGAATTATATCAATGTATCACTAACATTAAAACCTATAATAAATAACACTTAAATAAAACTTTGTTTAACTTAACCATAGTTTTTTGTGAAAATATGCTCACCTGAAAATTTTTTTCTGTCTCAATAATTTTTGAGCAGACTTTAGATCTTATTATTAAAACTTATTGATCATCGGCCATTTTAACCAATGTAGGTAAATGAAACTCTTTTATATTTATGATTTACACACAATTATTTGGTTTATTTCTGGCCATACTTAGTTACGACTTCCCATCAAAGCGCTCGTTTTGACCAAACATCACATCTATCAAATCAAGTAAGAATTAAAACACAAAAAGTGTCTGACTCTATAGTAGTTTCAATTTGTACAAAATTTTGCTAGAAAACTCGCACATCATAGGTCTGCATGAACCGGAAAGCTAGGGGTGGCTATCACGAGTAAATGGCCTTTTAAAAACAAGGTAAAAGGTCCAGGGGGGCTTCGTACCCCCCCTCTAACTTTTTAGGGGGAGGGGTCGACCCGGGGTAGAAATTTGAAATCTAGAGGGGGATCAGTTTTCAACAAAGTTATAGCGTGTTTGTAAAACTTGAATTATACCCAAAAGTTGGTTCGGAAAGGGGGGAGGGAGGGGGTGGATTGAGAATACCAGAGGGGGTAGGGTGTCAAAATAAAAAAAAATTATAGGAAGGAAATGCCTTAGTTTGTTTTTTCTATGAGGTTTAAAATTTCGGGGCTAGGGGGTTGAACCCCACACTTGCTAGTTTTGCTACGCAGCGATTTTTACCGCAGTGTTAGTTTTTTTTTTTGTTTTCTTACAGTAAAAAAATTCCGACTCTCTTTGCAGTTATTGCTGCTTTTTTTTGTAAGACAATTTTTCTGCACAAAAAACAAGTTGTGCATGTGCGAATTTTCTAGCAAATGCATGTGCTAATGTCCTAGCAAAATTTTGTTCAGAAATTTAGTGCACAGTAGAAAATCTCATGTGTTATAAAATCTTGAAGCAGGTGATGTAACTCAATAAGGATTGTCACTGACAATATTTTTTTTTTAGTTTTTTGAGGTTGTGCGATTATCATGGGTGGACCGGGTGCGCCACGGGGCGATTTAGCTCCGCGGCGCCGCGCCAACCATTATTGGAGAACGTGGGTAGATTTTTAAATTCAAAACCTTATTATTATTATTATTATTATTATTACTATTCCGACGCTCAATCCTTAAAAGCGATATTCCTCATTCGTTACTGATTGATCAAAAATAAACATGGGGTCATAAGAAAGAAGAAGGAATTACGCAACTTTCTTAGGAAGCACTTTTTTGATTTTTTTTGATTTAGGTCCTTGTTATCGATTTATTGATCAAAATAAAAAAATTTGAAAAATAGACAAATAAAAAATCCCAACCGCACAATAACAGCCTTTTGGCAACAATAAGGATTTTACAGAGCAGACAACCAACATCCCCTCATAGAAACCGCACAAAAAAAGCAGACCGGTTTTAATTGGTGGCAGAAACGAAACCAGTTCCCAGCGCCATCTGCTTCAACCGCGCGGAAAATGGCGAAAACAACAAGAGTATTTTTTTTTTAATTCTGGCATTACTGATGACAAAATTAATTCAAAGTTTTATTTATTAAAAAGTAATAATAAGTGTCGGTGGCGCGGGAGCGCCACGCGCCGTTAGGTAATCATCGGTGTTGCGGAGGTGCCACACTGCAATTTAACCCACCGCACCAACTATACTTAGAGAACGTGAGTAAATTTTGTAATTCATGTTCATCATCTTATTATTAGTTTCATTTTAGATTTATAATTTCAATCATTGGCGCACGGCATCGCGCAAACTATATTTAGAGAACGTAGGTAAACTTTGTCTGGAGCGCCTCTGCACCGCACTAACTATAATTCAACAACGTGGGTAAATTTTGTAATTTAAATTCATCATCTTCTTTATTATTTTTTATTTAAAAAAGTATATCTCGGCAACGGAATGATTATAGACATATGTCATTGCTCAGCTAAAACTATAGTTTATTAGGTTATTTTTTAATTTAATTCAAAAAAGTGGTAGACTAGCCTTGAAAAATGCTCTAAGAATAGAGCAGGAAAAAGGGGCGATTTTTTCCCTGGGAGTATGTTAGAAAACCGCCCCACCCCCCCCCACATAGGACAATGATTTGTTTATAAGATCCCCACATCTTTTCTGTCTATTTAAAAAACATACGCGACAAGCGCGAAATCGCCACTTTTTTCAAATTTATAGTTGTTTTTTACACATACAAATATACCCTTCAATTTCAACAAGTGGCGATTTCGCGCTTGTAAAAAATTGCTGTGAGTATGATTTTTTTTTTCAATTTTCATTTCATCAGACTTAAAAAAAATGCAACAGTGCTGTTGCAGTTCAATGTATAAACAAATAATTATCATATGGTAGAAATTTTTTTCAGTGGGCAGCCGGTCAAATCAAATGCAAATTTTCTATAGTCCACATAATGTTCATCTCAGACTAGTTCACATCTTTTCTGTCTAAACATACGCCCGGGAAAAAATCACCCCTTTTTGCTGCTCTATTCTTAGAGCATTTTTCAATGCTAGTTCTTTGTTTCTCTTTCACGGAAATCGGTATACTACAAAATATTATAAACATTCTTACAAATGGGTTTGAAAGATCCATCGCGCAAATACGGATTAAAAACATTTTTCTAAGTCAATTCTCCGACCTAAAGGTTATAGATTAATATTCTTTAAATCCCCCAAGAATAAATCTTGGCCGTCTCCTAGTTCCCTTCAAATTTGTTTTCCCACACCTTCCTCACACCCACGTCTGGGTTAAAGCTCTCTTAAGAACGTGTTAAAATATTATTTAAACTCTGCGCATTTATGTTTTGCAGGTAATAATTTATATCATTTCTGACCATTTCACTTGAATGTAAATAATAAATTTAGTTTTAGTTTAATTGTTTTTTTTCAAAAAAACTCCACCTGTTATTAAAGTTTTTGTAAGAAAATCTTTAAAAAACATGAACATTTAATTGATATAGTTTTGAAATTTAAGGAACATGGTATGGTATGTTATTTTGGTATACGAAAAGTGCACAAAATTAATGTTTTAACAAAAACAAATTTCCTTCCTTCAAGTCAGAAAATTTAGATTAAAACCTTAAAAAGTACAAAATTTCATCCACCTTGTGTCTGTATAGGATACCTATTAATAAAATTTAAATTTTAAAGTCGACTCTCCTTTCACCGTGAACATGGTCTAAGGCAAAAGTGTGTAGGGGGGTTATACCCCCCGAAAAAATCATGATTATAGCCGACACCCTCCCTAAAATTTTGGGCTACCCCGGACACTCCTCTCAAATTTGGGGGATCCGAGTACTAAAAACGCTACAAATAGGGTATTCGAGGTATACCCCAAAACATAGGTCACCGACCTTTGACGGCTAGGGAGGGGGCTCCACACCCCGGGGTGTTTGGGTTTTTGACCTCTAGGGGGAGGGTCACACCCCGGGGTGTTTTTTTTTTTTTTAAAAACACCCCGGGGTGCTTGGGGTCTTCGAGTCTTTAGGGGGGGGGGGTTATAGGGGGGTTCATGGTCTTTAGGGGGGTGCTACCGAATTTTTTAAAAAAAGCGTAAAAAACATCATCATTATTATGCAGGTTCCTTTTTTTGTATTATTTGCTTCAGGGTTAAATAATTTTACATTACCTAAAATAAAAAAACGTGATTTTACCTTCATTCGTTATTTTACCTTAAAATAAAAAAAACTAAGAAAATATAAAGTGTTAGGGCCTTAGGGGGGTGTAGCCAGGGTGGAGATAAAGTAGTAGGGAGAGGGGTTAGCCAGTTCCACATCCCTTTGGTAGGGGGGGGGTTTGCCCGGTCTGGATATGGTTGATGGAGGAAGGGGTCGAAAATGGGCCTTAGGGGGGTAAGGGGTTGAAGGGGGGAGGGGTCAAAAATGGACCTTAGGGGGGAGATAGGTCTCAGAGGCCGTAGGGGGGAGGGGGTGCCACCCCCCGACCACCCCCCAACGGTGACCTAGGCCCCAAAAAAATTTTGGAAACCCTCCCCCCAAAGTTTTGGAGGTCGAGTATACCCCCCTCCCCAAAAACCCGGGAGACTGCCCATCTATTGTCTCGGGGTGTGGAATCCTCCCCCCTTTCGGTCGGCGAAGGTAAAAATTTGGAGGTCCAGAGAGGCGTCCATATTGTTCCACCCCCTTGCATTGAATTCGGACAGAAAAAACCAACTTTTGATAGTCATAAATTTAAATCACTGATTTAAAGCATGGTCATAAATGTTTGTTGACAAGTTTTTATTAGTCTCCATTTCTTTTCTTACCCTTTCAACACATTTCAGCGATTTGTAAACCCTTCTCTTCTTATCCTAATTTCGACCTCATTCTAAAATCATACTCTCCAGTCGCTTTAAGAAATTTACCCTTGGGCCCAGCCCCAGCCCAAAGTATAGATAGGTAAGTGAACTAAAAAAACACCCGATTTTTAAAAAAACTCATCTCCTAAATACAGCTCAAACTCAAAATTGAAGGTTTTAATTAAATCTACGGCAAAAATTAGCACAGAAAAGTTGTTTTTTACCTAGTTTAATCCCAAAATTTGAAAAATATGACATTTTGAAGGAAAAAAATTTCTTGAAAACGAGTTCACCTATGCTGTGTTTGGAATATTGGTATTTTTGACTCTTTGGAGCTAAATTCACTGAAAATTAATATCTTGAACCGTTGATTCTCGCTCTTTCACATGGTAACCATGATTTTTAGCCTAGTCGCACCATTTTTTATA
>JASAMX010000117.1:0-24775 GCA_030248175.1 Microlaimidae sp. YZB2_3
TGAATCCGGACTGGAATCTGTCCAAATATTTAAAACTAATACTATTGTCTAATAATAAAATAAAATAATAAAAAGGTAATTGTATTGTAATACATACTAAAGAGCCTTAACAAAGCAAAGAAAAATAGTATAAGCTTAAGCTTTCTAAATGGTACCAACAAAATAAATATTTATTACAGATCCAGTCCGGATACCAGTGCCGCCGAATCTCTTTGGATCCAGTCCAGTCAGATCCAGAAAATAACAGATACAAGTAGGGCCTTGATCGTCCCGCTCAATATCCATATGTTTGCTTAGAAGAAGTTTAAAGCCACTAATAGTTTAAAACGACGTATATTTACATTGTATGATTCTACTAGAAAAGTATTTTAATACGGCTTTATTTTTACTTTCATCCAAAAATAAAACACTGATTTTTAAATAAATTTCAAAATTAAAAAAGATTCTGAATATCTTCACCAGTGTCAACTTCGGGATTTTCAACTTCAGCTTCTAAAACTAAATGAATTTATAAAAAAGGACCGCGTTTTTAATTTTGTATAACACACAATACAAACCTATTTTTAAAATTATTATATTAGAATATAATATAATAAAAGCAGTGATGATCGATACGTTAAACAAGACCTGTCACCTCCCCCTGGGGTTTTATTGGGGGGGAGGGAAATCCAGAACGGGGGGGGGGGGCACGGGAGGGGAGCAACTTTTTTAAAACGGGGGGGGGGGGGGGGCAAGCAGGAGAAGGAAAAGGAGAAAAGAGGAAGGAAAAAGAGCAATTGAATGTTTGTCATTACTTCGTTCAGTTACGTATTGCTATTCTTGTTACTGTATTTGCTTTAATATTTTTGAAATCAAATTTTAAATGGAAAAATTTCTTTGTTGACTGGCATCTTAAAAAAGCAATAAAAAAAGTATAGTCTTACCTAATGAGCAACCAAACTATTAAATTATTATTAGAGACAATAATTATTCTTGTTTGTATAATTACATGATTAATTAAATGACTAACAATCACATAACGTACAACACTTTTTGCACTATTGAAACTTTTAAAAATGCTTGTTGAACTATTAAAAAATTTTAAAAAAAATCCTTTAATTTTCTTTTTTGTGTTTATTCGGTTTTAAATTTAGAAAAAGTGGCATTTAAACACTGCAAGTGAAGAAGCTTAAGATTAAGAATAGACAATAAAATTTTAAAAATTGAAAAATATTTTAGAATAGCCTGCTAATCAAATGAAATTGAAAATTCCAGCTTAAAATATGAAATAATGAATACTTTAATTAAATTGATTTAAATAATGGAAATCCTAAATAAATTGAATTCGTTAATAGTGGGGGATGTTGGCGAAATTTGCCTATCTGTAGGTAGCCTATGAAAGAAAGCCTATAAATATCCGAAAACTAAAGTTATATATTTGATTCAATTCTGACCAGTGATAAATAAATATGAATTTTTTTTCAAAAAAAATATGTTGGTTATACGATGTGGTATTTTATTTCGTTTCGTTAATTTCGTATCATAAACCAATATTTTAAACTGAGAACGAGGTAAATCAACTATTTTGGTAGTTCTTAACTTTTAAGCCCGGTTCACACCAGAGTGGCAGTGGATAGTGAAAGCGCGCGTTTACATCATTACATCGTCATTGTTCCTGTGGTATAAAGGGTGTGCGCTGTGCGTCACCTATCAGCTGCCAGCCCGGTGTGACCATTAAGCAAATTTTTGTAACACTCATGTCAGTTTTAAAAGATGCGAACTAGAAATGGTAAGTAAAAAAATATTAGAAAAATTACCTAACACTCCAGGGGCCTGTTTCATAAAAACCTTTGTAAATTCTTATTTTACAAATCTCCGCCTATTTTTTTTTTGTAAAATGCAGGATAAAGGTTTTTCGACTTGTAATCCAGGGGGAGCATATCTGCGCACTGCTCTGCGCTGATTGGTCGCAGCCACGTCATTTCATTTCCGCTGACCGATCAATATTTGCCGAGTCCTATATCCTCTATCATGTAATTTACAAAAAATACACGGAGATTTGTAAAACGACAAACGTTTTTGTTAAATGAACCCCAGGGGTGGTTCGCGCCCCCCCCTGACAAGCGCATCTGCCCCCGCTGGGACGTTTTCACCCTTCTCACCGTCCTTTTTTGGAAAGGGGGCTACCACCCCCAGACCCCCCTTTACCACTCTTTTAAGGCTCTTTTGAAAACTCTCCCCTCGAATGAAATCCTTGGTACAGTATAGTGATGAATACACATGTAATTTTTTAGTTTTAGATATTGCTGATGACAAAACTATATAATTTAAAATTCGAAAGCGGTGTTATAGAAAGCAGACCAATGATATTGTATGCTATGATATGGTATAGCAACTGTTTTGAACATTAATAATTTTTTTTTTAAATCGACGGATGTTTTTTTAAAATTTTTTAAATAACTTTAACCAACGGAAGTTTTGTTTAATTATTCGACCATGTAAATAATAAGTATGTCGTTAGGAAACTTTTTTAATAAACAAAAAACAAAAAAAAACACTCAAAATTATTGGCAAAATCTCAATATTTTATTGTTTAAAATGTCTTAAATTTCCTTAAAGGAGCACTGTCACATATCAAATTCCTATAAAGCCCGAACCGGACTGCTCCTTTAATACCAAACCTACCTAACTCAACTTTGGTATTTAGAGTGCTCCACTACAAGGCTACAACATTTTTAAATTTCAGCTGAATCGGTTCAGTATTAAAGGAGCAGTCCGTTTCGGGCGTTATAGGAATTTGATTTGTGACAGTGCTCCTTTAAGTGTTTGTTTTATTTTTGGTTTTGATAGATTTATATGCAGAGAATTTATGGTTAAATTATGTCTGGCTAACCTCGTATTTTTTGTATAAGAGACATGAACAAAACAATTAAAATAGTGTGGTTATGACGTTTAAAAAACGAATAAGAACGCTTTTTTTTAAATTCCCGTTCACAAAATATACAAAAATCAGTCAACTTTATCCTGTTAAAAAATACACTTTTGTCCTAAAAAATTGTTAAACTATAATATTTATTCTTTAATATTAAACCATTTTTACTAAAATTTTATTTATTGTTAGATTGTCGATTTAGTCAATAATGTGAATAATCAAGGTCAGCGAGGTTTTATTTGCCTATATACTATTGGAACAATAAAATTTAACGAGAGGTAAACGTCACGCATTAGTACCTACGATATTAGTTACCTAATTGCACAAGTGAAGTAATAGTTTACCTTAACCTTTTCCGATTATTCAGGCGAAAAACCCGTCTCAGTTGTGAAGCACTGCTTAATTTTCAAATTCATTCATCTTCACGATGGTCAAAACCCTCTTATTTGAAAAGAAGTAGTTCAGTGTTTAAAATTTTCACCAGATTACGACGCCATATAAAATCATTTTCAGCCAATGAGCAGTTGGGAAAAATAATCTCCAATGAACGTGATGATTTTTAATTTTAAGCTCCTACTACCTTGATTTTCAAGAAGCAAAACATACAGCTGCAACTAACCAATAGTACCCGTTATTTGAGGGCCCTTAAAATTCCATCGTTTTTTCTTAAAATTACAACGTTTTTCCTTAAAATCTTAACATTTTTCCTTAAAAATCCAACGTTTTTTTTTTTAAATTCCAACGTTTTTTCCTTAAATTTTAACGTTTTTCCTTAAAATTCCAACGTTTTTCCTTAAAATTTCAACGTTTTTCCTTAAAATTCCAACGTTTTTACTTAAAATTCCAACGTTTTTCCTTAAAATTCCAACGTTTTTACTTAAAATTCCAACGTTTTTCCTTAAAATTCCAACGTTTTTACTTAAAATTCCAACGTTTTTCCTTCCTTAAAATTCCAACGTTTTTCCTTAAAATTCCAACGTTTTTCCTTAAAATTCCAACGTTTTCCTTAAAATTTTAACGTTTTTTTTTTATCTTAAAGTTCCAACGTTTTTACTTAAAATTCCAACGTTTTTTTTTAAATTCCAACGTTTTTCCTTAAAATTCCAACGTTTTTCCTTAAAATTTCAACGTTTTTTTTCTTAAAATTCCAACGTTTTCACAATGGAAACCGTTGGCTCCACAATTTTATGCAAATTTAATAGCAAGATTTCCATTCCGCGTGTGAGCCGAGATTATAAACGAATCAGAAAGAGTTAAATTTCATTATTTATGGATAATACTTTTTCTTCCCACTTCTTGTAATAAAATATAGAGTTAAAAAAATAATTGTTAACAGATTTGAATTCGAAAAAAGAGGGAAATTAAAATTAAGCTTACAAACTAAGAAAGCATTATAACGAATAAAAGTTTCAATTCAATAAAACTTCATTACTTTTGGATCAGGGACGTACCCAGGGTTTCATTTTGGGGGGGGGGAATTTCAGTACAAAAAAATTTCGTTGGGGGCTGCACCCCCTTCCCCTCCCGAAATTTTTTTTTGGGGGAGGGGGGGGGGCGGGGCGGAGCCCCCGCATAATCTATATATAAATATACGTAATGTCTGTGTTTGCGTGTGTGTGTGCGCGTGCGTGCATGCGTGCGTGCATGCGTGCGTGTGTACGTGCGTGCCTGCGTGCGTGCGTGCGTGCGTGTGTGTGTGTGTGTGTGTGTGTGTGTGTGTGTGTCTGTCTGTCTGTCTGTGTGTTCCCTAACTCCTCCCTAACAACTCAACGGATTAAGGTGAATGAGGTATCGTTGGAACGCTTTATACCCCAGGGAATGTAGTAAGGGGGTTGAAATTTTGAAACAACTTACATGGACATTTTCATACTGGACAACGCGTTTTCACCAAAGGGGCCCTTTATGGATTTTGGAACTTAAAAAATTTTTTGACTCAGAATTGTCTCAAACTTATTGAAAAGAGTAATTAGGCAATGTAAAGCCAGAATATCATGATTTTTGGAAAAATGAACATGGACATCTTTATGCTGGACAACGTTTTTTCACTAAAAAGGGTCAACGAACTTTCTCCTTAACCATGAAAAGGATTGGGCTAAATAAGATATCATTGCAAAGCTTACAGACAGGGGAATGTCATAAAGGGGTTGAAATTAAAAAAAATTGCATGGACATCTTTTGGTTGGAAAACACATTTTCACAAAATCAGGGCCTTATGGACTTTGAAAGTTGAAAAAAATTTTATCTTCAAATTGGCTGAAACTTATTGGGAAGAAAAATTCGCCAATGTGAAGCCAGAATATTATGTTTTTGGAATAATGAACATGGACATCTTTATGCTGGAAAACGTTTTTTTACTAAAAGGAGGAATGACCTTTCTCCTTAACCACAAAAAAAATTCAGCTAAATAAGATATCATTGCAAAACTTGAATTTCAACGAATGTCATAAAAGGGTTGAATTTTAAAAAAAATAAATAACAGGGACATCTTTATGCTGGACAACGCATTTTCACCAAAAGGGAGGACCCTTCTCCTCAACCAAAAAACGGATTGGTCTAAATGAGGTATCATTGCAAAGCTTACAGTCTGAAAAATGTCATAAATGGGTTAACATTTTAAAAAAATAACATGGACATCTTTATATTGGACAACATATTTTTACCAAAGATGTAAGAACCTTTTTCCCCAACCACAGAAAAAATTAGGATAAATGGGATTTTATGGAAAACCTTATAGTTCAAGAAGCATCATATAAGGTGGTTGAAATTAGTAAAAAATTAACACGGACATCTTTCTTCTGGACAACATATTTTCACCAAAAGAGGGAAAGACCCTTCTTCCCAACTAAAATTAGAGTGGGTAACTGAGGTATCACTGTAAAGCTTACAGTCACCGGGAATGGCATAAAAGGGTTGAATTTTGAAAAAAAAATTAGTAAATGAATAGAAAAAATGCGGGAAAAATTATTTGTCAGCCGTATGGCTGACACGGGCTACTTGTATTTGAAATTGTTAAAAAAGGAAGGACAAACGTAAATAAAAGTGTATAATTCAGTTTTTAGCCTAATAACGTACTATCTAATGTTTTTAGCAGTAAAAACATGTTTTCTTAGTTAAAGATTACATTAGCAAAGCTTGGATTTCACAAAAAAATGATTTAGAAACATTAAAGACCCCATGGCTACACCCACAATGTAATACAAATCAGATGAGCAGCATTTCCATGTTTTCTAGGGTACCTATATGAAAAAATACCAAGCCATTGTTGTAGGCGGCTGGAAATTTTTAAAAGGGGAAAAGGTATATATACAAATCAACCAAATATGATTGTTTGTTTTGCTTGATGTGTAGTACCAAGAATTCTTGGTAGTACTTATTGTTTATTAAAATTATTGTACTTTTTTCAATAGCATTAAGCAAGATAAATGGCAAGAAATATGCATACGCATAGTATGGAACTTGACCGCTGAGCGAAGCAAAGCGGAAAAACTTTATTTGCTTTTTTGGGGGTCAATTGTGGTATCCAAGGCGCTGGAAAATTTTGAATTTTTGGCCTTTGAAAACCCCCTAATTTTACTATCTGGTGACCATTTTGGGGGGGGGGGCGTCCGCCCCCCTTTCCCAACCATTATCCTTATTTTTCCCCGTCCGACCATTTCGGGGGGGGGGCGGCCGCCCCCCTGAACCCCCTGGTTACGTCCCTGATACTCATTCATTCATCCCTCGATAGTAATAAAAACCCAATACAGGAATTAAATTGTCGGACGATTTTAATAATAAAATTCAAAGAAGTAAAGCAGCTAAATTAAGTAAGTATAAATTATTGATAAAATCTTCTTCTACAGTTTCATTTTTTTCGGATTTAAGAAACTTTCGCCCAACTTTTTTGTAATAAATACAACAGATTACAAAATTTAGATATTTGTTCGCTTTTTATATTAAAGACCAAGAAAATCTAACAGAAGAATTAAGGAAGTAATATAACAAACAAAATTTCCCTTTAAAGTTTTATTGGTTTCAAATCATATTTTTTTATTCACCTTTTTGCAATAAAAACATAATACAAAAATAAATTTAAATTGTTAATTAATATTAAAGGAGCACTGTCACAAATCAAATTCCTATAACGCCCGAACCGGACTGCTCCTTTAATACTGAACCGATTCAGCTGAAATTTAAAAATGTTGTAGCCTTGTAGTGGAGCACTCTAAATACCAAAGTTGAGTTAGGTAGGTTTGGTATTAAAGGAGCAGTCCGGTTCGGGCGTTATAGGAATTTGATTTGTGACAGTGCTCCTTTAAGTAAGTAAAAAATCACGGATTGAGTTTTCGCTATAGTTTCGAAAATTTGTGATAATAATATTTCGTTCCATGTTTAAACATAAGATTAATAATATCAGTCGATTTTAATTGTTATAAAATCAAAAATATAAAAGATTTATTCGGCAAACTAAGTAAAAATGGCATGGGAAATAAGATGACAAACCATGTGATGTTTTGAAGCATTTTGGACAAATTCATCTTTTTCATAAAATTAAAAAACCTAGTCAAGTAAAACGCTTTGAAAATTCATTTTATTTTGGCGTGAAAATCTGACGTAATTAAATATGAAAGGATTAAATTCTTTATTTTATTTGCGGTATTAAACAGTTTTTGTGTAAAATTTTCTTTTTACTTTATTTTATAAATATTTGGATAAATTTTAAAATTCATTTATCACGTTGATTTAAAATTCCTGAAACAAGTACGCAAATCCTAAATATGATTTTCAGAGTACCAATGAATATGTAAAATCTAAGAATATATCAGCAGAAAACAAATATTTGAATGCTACAAACAATTGTCAGTGAAAGAGACACACATAAGCTTTTAGCCATAAATAATTAGTTTGCAGATTTTGACGTTTATATGGCGCTTATAATTGCAACGCTTGTTGTTATTCATCGAATCAATCCACAACAACAATTTTTTCGAAATAAAGCCCTTTAGTGTGAATGAATATCATGGTATAATATTAAAACTAGTTTCGAATTCTGCTTTTGAATTAAGAAAAATATCAAACGTATGGTAAAATCCGTAATTTAAAGTAAAGCCTTATAGTGTGTATCAGAATAACGATATAATTAATATATACCAACAACAGAATTGAATTTAGCTTTTAAAATACGTTCCATAACACGAATACAATTAATTTAAAAAATACCAAACGTACCTTTGCGAGATCTGGTATGCTAGACAAAGCCTTATAATGTTTGCTATTATAATGGTATAATACTAAACACATTTTTGAATTTAGCTTTTACATATAATACAGATGTATTGAATGGATAAATCTCACGTAAGAAACAATTTGCATACAATGTGGTGTAATTTGCATACGCAAGATTGGCGCGCAGCTGATCGGTGTTTCCGTACGATATTCAGTTCAGTAATATAGTACGTGCGTTAGTTTTTGTGCGTTTATACCAACAAAAAATTAAGGCGCTTTGACAGTTGCGAACGCATTTTCGAATTTCCGTGTGCAAATTATTTCTTGCATGAGATTCATACATTAGGGAAAAATTTACGAAACGTACCCTTGGCGAGATCCGGTATGCCAGGCACTGGGGAGGGGGATGTGGGACTGAGGAACGAGGACGTGGGCGATCGGAGAGAAATGTCGGAAGGATCGTCCGGACTGATCATGTGCGAAGCCGACAGGGCCGAGACCGTCCGACTTCGGATGCCTAAATAATTTACATACAAGTAAGTTAATTTGCATTAGCATGAATTGCGCGCAGGTGATTGGTTGTTCAGTAATTTGCATACGGTGCTGTTTATTTGCATGAGCTTGGATTCAGCGTAGCTGTTTAATATAATTAGTGCGTTTAAAGCCGATAGGGCCAAAACCGTCCAACTTCGGAAGCCTAAATAATTTGCATACAAGTAAGTTAATTTGCATTAGCATGAATTGCGCGCAGGTGATTGGTTGTTCAGTAATTTGCATACGGTGCTGTTTATTTGCATGAGCTTCAATTCAGCGTAGTTGTTTAATATAATTAGTGCGTTTAAAGCTGATAGGGCCAAAACCGTCCGACTTCGGAAGCCTAAATAATTTGCATACAAGTAAGTTAATTTACATTAGCATGAATTGCGCGCAGGTAATTGGTTGTTCAGTAATTTGCATACGGTGCTGTTTATTTGCATGAGCTTGGATCCAGCGTAGCTGTTTAATATAGTTAGTGCGTTTAAAGCTGATAGTGCCGAAACCGTCCGACTTGGGATGCCTAAATGATTTGTATACGGTTAGTTTAATTTGCATGAGCATGATTGGCGCGCAGGTGATTGGTTGTTCAGTAATTTGCATACGGTGCTGTTTATTTGCATAAGCTTGAATTCAGCGTAGTTGTTTAATATAATTAGTGCGTTTAAAGCTGATAGGGCCGAAACCGTCCGACTTTGGGAGCCTAAATAATTTGCATACAAGTAAGTTAATTTACATTAGCATGAATTGCGCGCAGGTTTTTGGTTGTTCAGTAATTTGCATACGGTGCTGTTTATTTGCATGAGCTTGGATTCAGCGTAGCTGTTTAATATACTTAGTGCGTTTAAAGCTGATAGGGCCAAAACCGTTCGACTTTGGATGCCTAAATGATTTGCATACGGTTAGTTTATTTTGCATGATCATGAATTGCGCGCAGGTGATTGGTTGTTCAGTGATTTGCATACGGTGCTGTTTATTTGCATGAGCTTGGATTCAGCGTAGCTGTTTAATATAATTAGTGCGTTTAAAGCTTATAGGGCCGAAACCGTCCGACTTCGGATGCCTAAATGATTTGCATACGGTTAGTTTTAATTTGCATGTGCATAAATTGCGCGCAGGTGATTGGTTGTTCAGTAATTTGCATACGGTGCTGTTGATTTGCATGAGCTTGGATTCAGCGTTGCTGTTGGATATAATTAGTGCGTTTAAAGCTGATAGGGCCGAAACCGTCCGACTTCGGATGCCTAAATGATTTGCATAGGGTGTAGTTTAATTTGCATGAGCATGATTGGCGCGCAGGTGATTGGTTGTTCAGTAATTTGCATACGGTGCTGTTGATTTGTATGAGCTTGGATTCAGCGTAGCTGTTTAATATAATTAGTGCATTTAAAGCTTATAAGGCCGAAACCGTCCGACTTCGGATGCCTAAAAAATTTGAATACAAGTAAGTTAATTTGCATGATCATGAATTGCGCGCAGGTGATTGGTTGTTCAGTAATTTGCATACGGTGCTGTTTATTTGCATGAGCTTGGATTCAGCGTAGCTGTTTAATATAATTAGTGCGTTTAAAGCTTATAGGGCCGAAACCGTCCGACTTCGGATGCCTAAATGATTTGCATACGGTTAGTTTTAATTTGCATGTGCATGAATTGCGCGCAGGTGATTGGTTGTTCAGTAATTTGCATACGGTGCTGTTGATTTGCATGAGCTTGGATTTAGCGTTGCTGTTTAATATAATTAGTGCGTTTAAAGCTGATAGGGCCGAAACCGTCCGACTTCGGATGCCTAAATGATTTGCATAGGGTGTAGTTTAATTTGAATGAGCATGATTCGCATACGGTGTACGTTAATTTGCATAAGCTGAGATTGTTTCAAGCGGACAGCCCCGAAACCGTCCGGCTTCAGATGCCGAAATGATTTGCATAAATTAGGGTAGGCACCACCTTAATTAGGGTAGATTTTATTGATCTACTAAGTACACTGAGGAGGCCACACATGTAGTAAGAATAAAGGTAATCGGAAAGCCACAAATAGGGCAGTTCCATTTTCGAAAAGTTCATTAATATTCATTTACTTCTACAATAAAAGACACGAAAAACGGCGAGACAGAGACGTTTGTACATACACAACACACGTAGACCTACCCTTTCAGGCCGGCGACTGTGAATAAAGAGACATATGTAAATAAAGATATAAATATGCAGTTAAAGTTCAAAGTTTATTTCTAGACAGAGAAACGTAGTAAACATCACAAATTTGCAAACCGATTAGATTAGATTAGAATCGCTGTAACTAAACGTACAAAGCATACATGCGCATAGAGTACGAACATACATACATACACGTACAAACATACATACCTTTAGAAATACATACCCTCTTCTTCCAGTCCACCGACGGTGAGCGAGCCGAATTGAACACACACATACAGACACGCATAGCCATGCCGTAGACATTTGAACATACATACATACATACATACACATACAGACATAAATACATGTGTATAGACGTACAAACATACGAACGCATACATATAGGGAGAAGTCCTTTTCTTGCAGTTCTCCTAAGGTGAGCGAGCTAGTTTGACACATACAAACACGCTTGAACATACATACATTTAAACATAGATACATACACGTACAGTACAAATATACAAACGCATAGACATACCCTTGGGAGAAGAGCCCTTTTCTTCTAGTTTTCCTATGATGAGCGAGCTTGTTTGAAACTTACAAACACGCATGGACATATACCGTAGACAAAAGACATTTGGACAAACATATAAACGTACAGTACAAACATACAAACACATAGACATACCCTTGGGAGAAGAGCCCTCTTCTTCCAGTCCTCCCACGGTAAGTGGAGAAACATATGCAAATACATATACATATGCAGAAATACACACGCATAGACCTGCTATAGACATACGCACATACATACATACATGTACATAGACATACGAACATACATTCACGTACAGAGATACATACACTTAGGAGAAGAACACTCTTCTTCCAGTCCTCCGACAGTAAGCGAGTCAATTTGAACGAGGAGAAGAACACTCTTCTTCCAGTCCTCCGACAGTAAGCGAGTCAATTTGAACGCATACATACAGACACGCATAGCGATACCGTACACATTTGAACATACATACATACATGCGTATGGACTTACGAACATACAAACGCATATACATAGGGAGAAAAGCCCTTTTCTTCCAGTCCTCCTACGGTCAGCCAGCTGGTTTGAACACAAACAAACACGCATAGACATATCGTAGACATTTAGTTATACATACATACTACATATATACATACATACATATATACATACATATATACATACATTTATACATACATACATTATACATACATACATACATATAAACATACATGCATACATACATACATACATACATACATACATACATACATACATACATACATACATACATACAGGGTCGTAGCCAGGGGGAATTTGAGGGATTAATCCCTCTTCAAATTCTGGGAAGGCAAAAAATTTTGTAAGTGTTTTTTTTAAAAACTCACTCTGTAATGTATTAAAGCTATCTAAAATGCATTATTTAAAGTGGTTTAGGTTCATAAAGCTCTTATTAATAAAAAAGGAATTATTTATAATTCAAAACATTAGTGCAGTGAGTTTAAAAATATTGTATTTTGGTTTTGTGTGAAAATATTTGCATAAAACTATTTTATTTTGTTGTATTTGTTTAAAAAAAACAACAGAAAATAAATAAAGATTCAGTACTTAAATTTAGGTTTCCTGGTGCCTTTTAAAAGCTTAAAATTAAAAAATTTTCTATCTCGGGGGGCATTCTCCCCCCCGGACCCACTTGACAAGGGGTTCCGCCCCTTCATTAGTGCAATGAGTTTAAAAATATTGTATTTTTGTTTTGTGTGAAAATATTTGCATAAAACTATTTTATTTTGTTGTATTTGTTTAAAAAAACAACAGAAAATAAATAAAGATTCAGTACTTAAGTTTAGGTTTCCTGGTGCCTTTTAAAAGCTTAAAATTAAAAAATTTTCCATCTCGGGGGGCATTCTCCCCCCCGGACCCCCCTGACAAGGGGCTCCGCCCCTTCACCCCGTTGGGGGGCTCCCGCCCCCCCATTTCTAGGGGGCTCCAGCCCCTCCTTGTGGGCCCCTATAAAGCACCTTCCAAAAAATCCCCCCTCAATTGAAATCCTGGCTACGGCCCTGACATACATACATACACGTAGAGTACAAACACACAAAGACATAGACATACCCTTGGGAGAAGAGCCCTCTTCTTCCAGTCCTCCGACGGTAAGTGAGCCGGGTTTCGTCGGATTGAGAATATTTTCCGGCATACTGATTTTTTTTATCCTATGCTGGAGGTTGCTCTCGTGGGAGTGGCTCCGGAGCATGGAGGAAACGCCGGCAGGAGCGTCGGAGCTATAATTTCCCGTCGGGGGGCTCCGACCCAGCGTGTTGTACTTGAGACTGGTGGGCGGGGTGGTGCTGCTAGCCTTCGTGGCCAGCTTGGACACCTAAATGGAAACTCGTATTTATATAAGGCCTCATATTTTTGAAACATCATCAAAACGGGAGTTGTTACACTTTTTTAAAAAACAACAAAACAAAAGTGCACACATTTAAAGGCCGGTAAAGATTTTTCAACCGGTCCGCAAAAAAAGTTGTGGGTAAATTACTCATTGGCCATCCATGAAGTAGTGTAAATTACCCACAAATTTAATGCGTTTATGACCAGACGTTTTTAATAGGCGGTTTTCGCAGGTGAAACTAATTTTAATCTATTCTTAGAGTTCTTAGTTTTTCAGAAATAATATATTTTTCTGATATGTTTAAAAATCCACAGAGTTTTGCCTTAAAAATCAAGGAAATACACCATAAAACTCATAATTTAACTCGAAACGAAAGTTTTTGCGTCAAATTTAGCTTCAAATAATTTAAATGAAGCACATTCACACTTTTTTGAAAAAGTTAATAACAAAAAAAAAATAAGTTTTTGGGGAACAAATACTACCGAACTAAGAAACGTGTGCAAAATTTGGTATGTTTTAAAACTCAACACACCAAAGTTGGTAAAAAACAACGGGTTAGGTTCTCAACCCAATTTTAAACTCTGCACGTTTAAACCAATATTCTATGCTGAAATCTAAAGCCAATTAAAAGATAACTTAATATGTACGAATGAAGCAATTACAATATTCAAATAATCAGTTATTAGCTTCTATTTTTAAAGCTATAAAATTTGTTTCCACAATTATATTTGTGTCGTCCCAGTATGTTTGTGGGTGTAGTGTTCGTGTGCATGTGTGCCGCGAGTATGTAGTAGTCTAGTATATGTTTTGACATTTATGTATAGCAAAACTAAAAAAACCCAAACACACTAAACTACTCTTATCTAACCACATAAATTATTTTAATTACAAAAAACTTTTTTAGTTATAAGACGCTATTTGTGTAAATACATTAGTTGTTGAGTGTTTTATTAAAGAAAAAAATTTTTTAAAAATTTTTGTTATACTACGGAATAAAAAAATCTCATTTCAATAAGCAAATGCCTAACATTATAATCACGAGACGCTACTAATTTTAATTTCAATTATTTCTCATAATAATGTTAAGCACGAGACATGAACTTTCTTTGTTTCCCGAAAATATATTTTTTAAATCATTTTCTTTATTCAAATTAAATATATTTTATCAATGTTTTATTTTAAATGGTTATAAATATTAATTCATGGAACGGAGAAAATGGAATTTATTATAAATTTACTTACAGTACTTTTTTAGAGCCTGGCTGGCGATGAATATTCCATATGACAGCCTAATACTCTATACCAACACTGTTGTTCTGTTGGTTTAAAACGAAAATAAAAATTAAAGAAAATTTATAAAAAAAAACCCAATAGGGTAGTGCATTTAATTTCGGCACTTTTTTGTTTTTCCGATGTAACTTTTTACTGTATGGCCCGATTTTTATGTTTGATAGCTCATTTTGAAGCTTTCACGATACTGCGTTGCGTCAAAAAAGTTTCACTGTACGAAAGCATTTTTTTTATTTAATTAAATCAGTTTTTTTAAAAATGGAAAATTGCCGAAATTAAATATGTGCATTTAATTTCGGCACTTTACAAACAATCGATTGTTTCTCAGTAAAAAAATCATCATTTTCAAAAATTTAAAAACCTATTATTATCTTCAGACAGTTTTCTTTAATTTAAGCTTCTACTTGTTGTTCAAAGTGTAACTGGCAAAAAGTTACAGCTAAAATGCCAAATGGTATCAAAATGAGCAAAATTTGGGAAAAAAAGTGCATTTAATTTCGGCACTTTTTAAAAGAACCCTCTTAATCGAGTTTAAGTGCAGTGCTATAACCCCTACACATTTCAATGTTGTCTTTTAATTATTTACAACTACAATTTAACACCCGACCACTTAATTCAATCCGTTTTTACCTATAGCATATGAGTGTAAAAATTCGGAAAATATACTAAATTTTACCAGGACAGTTTAATTTTTAAACCAATTTATTGCGTAATCATGAAATGCCCACGTTTTAAAAACGAGTAACAAATTTATTTTTTATAAATCACATAATTTCACATGAAAATATCATAACATAACAAATAAAAAGCTCACGACAGTCATCTACATATAATTAGCTCTCATTTGAGCTATCAAACGTCGTATTCCGTCCAGGATTACTAAAGATATAGTCCAAAATCAAAAATCCCCAATTGGGAAAAGTGCCGAAATTAAATGCACTACCCTATTTAAATTTATGACTATGAGTTGCTTAGACATCACATATGAGTAAATATCGCTTAAATTTTTAATACTTGAATTCATGCAGCCATTGCCATAATTAGGACTCGTCCTATTGGATGAGCCGTGAGATGAACCGAGGCCGACGGTCATTTGTAGGTTATTTTAGTGCGCTGAATAGGATTTTGTTTTAATACACGTAGCCCGTGTCAGCCATACGGCTGACAAATAATTTTTCCGGCATTTTTTATATTCATTTACTAAAGCTAAAGTCTTCCAGGCTGAAATTAAGGGCGCGCCGCGGAAGAAAAAACAAAACCGGCGGGAAAAAAAAAAAAAACCGAAAAACGCCCCCAACAACCCCTCCCCTCTTTCCTCCTTTTTTTTTTTTTCAAAATTCAACCCTTTCTGCCGTTCCTGCGACTTTAAGCTTTACAATGATACCTCAGTTTACCCGCACTCCATTTTGTCGTTTGGGGAAGGGTTTTTCCCCCGTATGGTAAAAATATGTTGTCCAGCATAAAGATTTCCATGTTATTTTTGTACTAATTTCAACCCCTTTATGATGCTTCCTGAACTATATGGTGTACCAGTGGCGTGCCCAGGATTTTATTTCGGGGGGGCGGTTTGGGGGGTACATACTAACCCTGAGGGGGGGTCTGGGGGCGGCAGCCCCTCAAAAATGGGGAGTCTGGGTGGCGAGAACCCCCCAGCGGGGTCAAGGGGCAGTGCCCCTTGTCAGAGGGGTCCGGGGGGCAGAATGCCCCTCGGGGGGAGAAAATTTTTAATTTGAGGCGCTAAAATACACTAGAAATTTTAATTCCAGATGATAATTAAAACAAAATTTAAGGTTTTTTTATTCCTATCCATTTAAAACATGTGTTTAAAACGTTAATAAAAGGTTAATAATGTTTATAGTAGTTTTATTTAACATGTATGCCGTAACTATTGAGCTGCAAAATTTATTTGAAATTGAAAAACTGAGATAAATTGTCAATTTAAACTACCCGCGAAGCGGGGAAAATTTGGTTTTTTGACTATTAATATGCTTTTGGAAGGCATCAGGAAAGTTTCTGTATTAATACTTAAGAAAAAAATTTTCTCTCCCAAAATTCAAAAAACGTAAGGGTCCCCTCTTACGAAAAAATCCGGCTTCGCCGGATTTTGGGGGGTGGGGAGCGGCCGCCCCCCCCCGCCCTTCCCCTGGGCACGCCACTGTGGTGTACCTATAATATCTGATTTACCCAAATCTTTTTTGTGATTGGGGAGGAAGGTCTTTCCCTCTTTGGTAAAAATATGTTGTCCAGTATAAAGATGTCCATGATATTTTTTTTTAAATTTCAACCCATTTATGACATTCTCTAGACTGTAAGCTTTGCAATGATACCTCATTTAGCCCAATCCGTTTTGTGGTTGGGAAGAAGCCCCCCCCCTTTTGGTCAAAATGCGTTGTCCAGCATAAAAATGTCCTTGTTGTTTATTTTGTGAAACATTTAACCCTTTTATAACATTCCTTGAAACTTAAGCTTTGCAATGATATCTCATTTAGCCCAATCCTTTTCATGGTTAAGGAAAAAGTTCATTGACCCTTTTTAGTGAAAAAAACGTTGTCCAGCATACAGATGTCCACGTTCATTTTTCCAAAAACATGATATTCTGGCTTTACATTGGCAAATTACTCTTACCAATAAGTTTGAACCAATTCAAAGATAACAATTTTTTTAACTTTCAAAGTCCATAGGGCCCTGTTTTTGTGAAAATGTCTTGTCCAACCAAAAGATTTCCATGCGATTTTTTTTATTTCAACCCTTTTATGACATTTCCCTGTCTGTAAGCTTTGCAAAGATATCTCATTTAGCCCAATTGTTTTGCTGGTTGAGGAAGAAGGTCGTTCCCCTTTTTAGTGAAAAACGTTGTCCAGCATTAGGATGTCAATGTTAATCTTACCAAAAAACATGACATTTTGGTTTAACATTGGCTAATTACTTTTATCAATAAGTTCGAGCCAATTTAAAGACAAAAAAATTTTCGATTTCCAAAATCCATAGGTTTCCCCCTTTTGTGAAAATGTTGGTCCAGGCTAAAGATTTGTGAAAATGCAAATTTTTTCTAAATTTAAACCCTTTATGACGTTTCCCGGACTGTAAGCTTTGCAGCGATAAATCATTTAGCCCAATCCCATTTGTGGTTGGGGAGCACGATAATTCCTTTCTTTAGTGAAAAAAAACGCTGTCCAGTATAAAGATGTCCATAATTATTTTTTCCAAAAAAAAAAAATTTATTCTGGCTTTACATTGGCTAATTACTCTTACTAATAAGTTTAAGCCAATTCCTGGACAAAAAATTTTTTAAGTTCCAAAATCCATAGGGTCCCTCCCCCTTTGGTGAAAAGCGTTGTCCAGTATAAAGATGTCCATGTAAGTTGTTTCAAAATTTCAACCCCCTTACGACATTCCTTGGGGTATAAGCTTTCCAAGATACCTCATTCACCTTAATCCGTTGGGTGTTTAAGGAGGAGTTATGGAACACACAGACAGACAGACACACACAGACACACACACACACACACACACAGACATTACGTCTATTTATATATAGATTGTGTGTTTGTAGCCTAATTGAGGGAAGTGATGCGGCCTTAATTAATAAGTATTTTGCCAATCTTAGGCAACACCTTATTTAGGGCTCTTAAGAAACAAAATTCAATTATCTAAACCACCAAGGAAATTTTGTTCACGGCGGCGACGGTAGCGAAATAATTTTATTGTTTTTTTTACCAAGAGCCCTAATTGACTTAAATTGACTTGACTCATTCCCTATAATCCAGAAAGCGACATTGGGGTTATCTATTGCAACCATTACTTCATTAAAGAACTTTATTACGTTCCTTTTTTCTACAATTTTTTTTACAAATTACTTCGCGATTTAAAATAACAATTTAATTAAAGCAGAATTTGAACAATATGACCCTACTTAGCGAATATGACCCTACTTAGCTCGCATACACGGACGGACGGGCATACAGAACTACGCACGCACGCACGTACGCACGCACGTACGTACGCACGTACGCACGCACGTACGCACGCCCGATTTTGAAGCTTAAATCTAGTGCTTTACCTCGGGAGCTGAGCTTCGTTTTTCCGGCGTATTGGATTCGTTGTCGGTGGCATCCCTGGTTTGTATACCTCTCAGTTGTCGTGCCGCGTTTCCGGCGGATGCCAATTGGCCCCATTCGAACTGAGCCCTATTTTGGGCACCGCCACCACCTAGGGCACCGGTTTGGAGCAGGAGGGGATTGCCGGGGCTCTGCGGCGGGGTGGTGGTAGGTAGAGAATTTTGAGAAATATTGGAACCGACCCCGGAGTCAGACGCACCGCTGTCGACACCGCTCTCCGACACCGACCGTCGCTGACCCGCCGACTGCTCCTGAAAATACATATAATTATTATTGAAACATTAAATAGAAGGGATATTAAAAATACACAAAAAACAAGGAAAAATAAGCGTGTCGACATCACTTTGACCGCCGTTAACCGACCTACTGCTCCTAAAAAACACCTATTATATAAATGAAACATAAAAAAAGAGAAAATGGGCGATTTCTCCGGTGGTATGTTTAGACAGAAAAGATTTGGATTAGTCTGAGGTGAAAGTATGTGGACTAAAGTAAAGTTAGTATCTGGCATGTACAGTTGCTCCCAAAAAAATTAAACCACAACCCAGTTGTATTTCTTCTACAGTTAGAGTGAATAGCAATTAAAAATCTTGCTTACAACATAAAAATTACTGATTTTCTTTGTAATTTGATTCCTTAAACCTTTATTATTATTTTTTGTTGTATAAATAAATATTGTTAACATTTGCTATAAGTAAAATTTGTATATTTCTTCGAGGGTTAATATGTGCGATTACAAAAATCAATCTGAAGAACCCACAGAACAAATACTTAAATTAAAAGCTTGTTTTCATCATCTTCATCATCAATTTATTCTAGCAAACATACAACGAACATTACACCAATTTACAAACTTAAAGAATTATCGTCGTTACTACGGCAAAATGAGCCAGAGTTCGTATAAAATAGTGTGACTGTGACTCATTTTCAATTTAAAAGAGGACCCTATTAACTACAGAATGAGTCACAGTCACATGTATTTTAAAATGACAGTGGATCATTTTGCCGTAGTAACGACGATATATCATTCAAAAAAATAAATAATTTGACAACTATTTAGAAATTTAGATGTCACAATGGGCATTTCTTAGCGAAAAGTAGGCGCCGATGGTTTTTTAGAATAAGACATGAACAATATCTTCTCATAAAAAATCAGATAAAACTTCTACAATGTATTACCGGTTAGTAATAAATAAACAATAATTATAATTAAAATTATTATTTCTTCTTACTTGAAAGCTGGGAGACAATGTCGTAGTAATATTGGGATAATGTGATGTTCTATTATAGCTAAACCAACATAATTGACTGTCTGGAAACATTTCACGCGAAGGCTCTTTTCCATCTACTAAAAAAATATTCACTTATAGAATTTCTAATTTTTAGAATACTAAAGTCGTTTATAATACCCTTAATAAACCATTGGAATAGATAGAGCTCTACAATTATTAACAGAACACTGCAAAAATTTACTGAATTTTATTTTATAGTTAGCCACAAACATCGAAACAAAATATTAGCTTTTTAGTCAAAATGAAAATAAAAGTCACTATTCCTCATCGTGTAAACTTTACTTGATTACATTTTACAGCCTACGAAAAAAACAATTCAAATAACGCGATGTTTAAAACCTTTGACCTGAAACCTGAAAAATATTTTGATTTTTATATGTCAAAAGGTCCTATTCCTATGCATATCATTTGATATTTCATAAAACTATAATTTATGTTTTCTTCAGAAGATAAAACGAAGTAAGAAACCTCACGTAAAAAATGCGTTCGCAATTGCATGTAGAATTTTGCATTTTGACTGCTTTACGACGTACGAGAATCAATAGCCGCGAACGCACTTTTCAGAAACTTATGTGAGATCACAGGATTGGCCTGTGTAATTTTGTCACTATTTAACCCATTCCCATGATTGCCTTTTCCTTGGTTACAACCGTGAAATCTTCGTATGACGTATGTCGTACTTCCGTCATACATAATTTTTTTTTTGCGCGAGTAAGCGAGCAAATTGAAATGGTTAAAGCTGTACGGTAGCAATATGCAGATTTTTCTCACGGATACAGTGTATTACGTAGGATATTACAAATTGCAAAAATTTGCATATTTCTACCGTACAGCTTTAACCATTTTAATTTGCTGGCTTACTGGGGCCGGTCCACTAAACGCGTGCTGACTATGTGCTATGTTAGGGCTCCTTATCGAGTACGGCACGAAACAGTACCACAAAACAGTCCCGGGTTTCGCAAAAGAGTACGCACGAAACAGAACTGGAACAAAACAGTACGGCACAAAAAAGTACGGATACAAAATAGTACTGAAAAATTGCGTGCAGGAACTATCAGATTTAACTGATCCAAATGGAAATTTGCATATTTAAGAAATCAATATACGCATATGAAAGTATACTTTTTGAGCCGTGGTAAATGTAGTAAGTACTTTTGTTCTATTTATTTTTTCTTTCGTGGCTAGGCAATTAGAAGTAAACACTAACGGTGTACACAAACTATCGTGTGGTAAAACATGGGCATTCCAAATTTATCTTTATTAAAAAAGTATTTTTTTTTAATTTTAATTGTATTTTCTTAAATGCTAATAAAACACATTTTAACTTTTGCTAAGAAAATTTAATTGGTTAAAATAATAATAATCCATATGAGTTTTTTTTTGTTTTTTAACGAAACTAAAGCAGGTTGTTAATAGTTATGGTTCTGCGCTATTAACCCTTTGGGATTCATTTGGAATCTGCAGAAGGAATTCCGCGCTGGTGCTGCTCTGTGTTAAAATCGGCGCCGATATCCTTTGCATCGCGAAGTTTAAGACTGAGCAGCGGTGGCGCGGAATTCCTTCAGCGGATTCGCAGGTGTTTTTGGACGAAAAAATCCCAACAGGTTAAGCTATCATGCTCCGAAGAAACGATCATTTAAACAAAAAAAACTCCAAAGCTGTGCTTCTTAAATGAATTATATAAAGCTTATTTTCATTCTCCAATTTAATTTTAAAATGTTTATGTTTTTTCAGTCATTTTTTACAATTTATTTTGTTTTTATAATTGTTTAGAAACTTTGAATCCGCAAAAAATAAAAAATGATATACTTATAATTAAATGTTAAATTATTTTAAAAATAAAGTGGGGTTCTGTGTTAAGATGCTTCAAGGCTCCGAAAATCGGCGTTCCGGAGCACCAAAAACTAGTGTTCGTTTAAAATTAAAAATGTTTGACTTAAATTTTTATTTGATAAATTGTTTTTTTTGATAATCGACTAATAAAAATATAAGTTAAAAATTTCATGGTCAAAAATTAAACATATTTAAAAACAACTTTTCCATAGCATAATCATAATCTATGCAAATCTGCTTCCAGTTTTTAAACTTTCGTTTTTAGGTGAAATTCTTTTTATCCCCAATCTAAAAAAAAACGTTTCTTTGAAAATACATATTCCGTAAAAAACGCTCAAACCATTTAATATCTTGTTTAGCAAATGAACTGTTTATCTGTTTGAGTGTTTGTTTAAGGAGTTTTACCAAAAAGAAAACGGCAAAATGTCCTTGAGGTCTTGACCAAACGACAAAATGTAACACACTAAAACTTTGGTATAGGGAAACTAGTGACTTTACCTAAGCTCTTCTTAAAAAAGATTTAGAGAAACTCTCCGAGCTCCAAAGCTATACCATATTTTAATTAATTAAAAAAAAAAATTAAAAAGTAATGCCAGAGAATATTTTGTCAAGACTGATTTGTAAATTATTTTTTTTTTAACTTATAAAGTACCATAAAAATATTTAAACGACAAAATAACTTAAAACATAGTTCAAGTTAATTGGTAAAATCGTTTATTTAAACACGAGGAACCTGGAAGCAACATGAGCAAATTTCATATGGTAGGAAGTAACATTAGTAATAAAGCGGCTACGATTTTTTAATTTCGTTTTCTAAAGATAACTTAGTTTTTACAAAACAGGAAAAACCCACGGCTTAGTTATCAGTAAATTGTAAAAATGTAAAAAAAATTAAAAATGTAAAAATAAGCTTTAAAAAAAGTACCTTCGGTTGGCGCGGTCAAAGCTATATTTACTCAAATTAAACAGCCAAAGAGGATCACAGCTTGCACTCGCTACGTATAATTATAAACAAGAAAAATTCAAAAACTTTATTAAATGGTCTATAAAAAATAAAAGAGTTTGTTACCATAAAACACTGCTCATTGATTTTTTATTGTGATTAAGTTAAGCAGCTGTTAATAGTGATCGTTTTAACATTAAGTTCCGTCTTCAGTACTCTTTCGTGCCAGTACTGTTTTGTGTCAGAGTCACGTGGTGTAGCAAACGCAATTCACACAGGACTCTTATGTGCCGTACTGTTTTTTGACAGTACTGTTTTGTGGCGTACTATTTCGTGCGTACTCTTTTGCGAAACCCGGAACTGTTTTGCGGTACTGTTTCGTGCAGTACTCTTATGCGTCGGCCCCCTTATGTTAGGACGTTGTTTAAAACACTTGATAATGTTTTAATTTTGGTGTTTTTTCCAAAGAAACCTTATGAAACTCTTTTTTAAATGGGATAAAATAGTATTTAAACAGTTTTATGCAGATTGGATTTAAATACAACTTAATAAAGTCATAACTCCTGGTTCGGGAATTTGCTATCCCTTAACTAGGAGTTATTGCCTTATTAGCTTGTATTTATAACAACTATGCATAAAATTAATAAAATATAAGCTTATGCCCAACCGAAAAAAAGTTGTTTAAGATTTATTAAGAAAAAAATCCCAAAATTAAAACGTTATCAAGAGTTTTATACAACGTGGTAACATAGCACCTAGTCAGCACGCGTGTAGTGGACTATTTGCGCAAAAAAACTATGTATGACAGAATTACGACCTAAGTCATGCGCAGAGTTTACCTCGGTAAGCTTTCCGTACGACAATTGTCATACAAATACCACCATCGTAAGACGAAAGTTTCACCTTTGTCGTACAAAGATTTCACGGTTGTAATAAAAAGGCCATCACGAGAACGGGTTAATCGAAATAAAAGTTGTAATTACACAGCTAAAATGTATTTGCTAAATCTTTCGTTTTATAGTAAAACAGAAATATATATATATATAACAACATTTTTTGTTTAAAGTTTATGTTTGACGCTGCAAGATACCATAATTCCATTTATATATACTGCTTTTTTATAGATGTGTGGTGGTGTTAATTTGGTTTTTAAATAATTTATATTTATTTTGTTATATTTGGAAAACGGTTCAATCAAAATCATAAAATTGTTTTATGTTTCTTTTTAAATATTAATGAATCTGTTTTAAGCTCATCACTAATAACTTCTAACTAAAGATGCTTTTCTAACATTAGTCACCACTTGTAACTAAATAATTATACGTTATAAAATTATTATTATTGAAGTATCAAAAATTGAATAACTAAAAAGCATTAAAATTGTATATAAAGATATGTAAACTGTAAACCCGACCAAATCAACATAATGTAAGTCTGCTTACACTTTAATTTAATAATTTCTAATGAAGCAATCGATTTCAATGTGGCTTATCAAAACATTTTGTTTAAAATAGACACTTTTTTTATATTTATCAGTGAATTTGTTTAAAGTGTTCGGAACTCAAAATTTACAAAGCTAAAATTGACGAATATTTTTTATAAGTCTTCTGGCTAAAATCATGAAAAATACAATAATGATCTGGTGCGTGGTTTTAGTTTTTAAACAATGTGGTTTTAGCTTGTTTGTCGTGTATTCGTTAAAAAAGTCCCAACCATTTGAAGAGGTAGTATTTAATTTAATCCTGAAATATGTTTTAAGTTATTTTAGCTGCCTTATTTTTAAAATTATTTTTAACGTTTTTACTACGGTTGGAAAAAAATTATAGATAATTTTAAAATATAATAGAAAGCAATAATTGAATATTTATTAGTTTTAAAATATTAGCATGATATAATGGGAATTTCTGAAGCTTGGAGCTCCGCATAGGGAGGACTTCTCACTGTGTCTTATTTTCCAATGACAATATAACATAAGTAATCTTTATTTTTTACTTGATCTTATGAAAGCCATCCCGCCTGAATATATTTTGAAGGAAGTATAATGTTCTAACCAAAGCAAATAAAACCAAACGCAATCGAGCGGAAATTTGTGT